>SZWC01003799.1:3360-17427 GCA_023375785.1 Penium margaritaceum
GCTTTGCTCACCGGCCGATGGGTGGGGCTCGACTAGCGAGCCTCACCCGTAACAGGGGGGTTCCCCCTTACTCGGACACTTGTACCTTTTTCTTGTTTTCCAGATCTAGATCTCCACAAAACATGGCCGTTTGACCATCATTTGAGATGCCGTTTGTTGCGTTGGGATCGTGGCTCAGTTCTCAAGTGCGTGTAAGTGCGTGTAAGTGTGTATAAATACGTGTAAGTGCGTGTGAGTTTGTATAAGTGTCTGTGTGTGTGTAGGTGCGCGTAAGTGCGTGTAAGTGTGTGTAATTGCGTTTAAGTACATGGAAGTACGTGTAAGTACATGTAAGTGTGTGTGTGTGTGTGTAAGTGTGTGTAATTGCGTGTAAGTGTGTGTAAGTGCGTGTAAGTGGGTGTAAGTGCTTGTAAGTGCGTGTAAGTTCGTATAAGCATGTTTAAGTACGTGTTAGTGCGTGTAAGTGCGTGTAAGTGCGTATAAGTGCGTGTAAGTATATGTAAGTGCGTGTAAGTGCGTGTAAGTGCGTCTATGTGCATGTAAGTACGTGTAAGTACGTGTAAGTGTATGTAAGTGCGTATAAGTGCGTGTAAGTATGTACAAGTGTGTGTAAGTGCATGTTAGTGCGTGTAAGTGCGTGTAAGTGCGTGTAAATGCATGTAAGTGCGTGTAAATGCATGTAAGTGCGTGTAAGTATGTGTAGGCGCATAAAAGTGCGTGTAGGTGCGCGGAAGTGCGTATAAGTACATATAAGTGCATGTTTTTTTGTGTAAGTGCGTATAAGTACGTGTAAGTGTGTGTTATTGAGTGTAAGTACGTGTAAGTATATGTAGGTGTGTGTAATTGCGTGTAAGTGCGTGTACGCGCGTGTAAGTGTGTGTAAGTATGTGTACATACGTGTAAGTACATATAAGTACGTGTAAGTGCGTGTCAGTGCGTGTCAGTACGTGTTAGTGTTTCTTAGTTCGTGTAAGGGCGAGTAAGTGCGTGTAACTGCATGTAAGTGCGTGTAAGTGCGTGTAAGTACGTGCACGTTTGTGTAAGTTTGTGTAAGTACGTCTAAGTGCGTGTAATTGTGTGTAAGTGCATATAAGTACGTATACGCATGTGTAAGTGCGTGTAAGTGCGTGTAGGTACGTGTAAGTTTGTGTAAGTGCATGTAAGTACGTTTATGTGTGTTTAAGTGCATCTAAGTGCGTATAAGTTTGTGTAAGTGCGTGTAAGTGCGTGTAAGTGCGCGTAAGTGTGTGTAAGTGTGTGTAAGTATGTGCAAGTGTGTGTAAGTGTATGTGCGTATGTGTAAATGCATGTAAGTGCATGTAAGTGTGTGTAAGTGCATGTAAGTGCGCGTAAGTTTGTGTAAGTGTCTATAAGTGCGTTTAAGTGCGTCTAAGTGCGTGTAAGTGTGTGTAAGTACGTATATGTGTATGCAAGTGCGTGTAAGTGCGTGTAAGTGTGTGTAAGTGCATGGAAGTATGTGTACATTCGTGTAAGTGCGTGTAAGTATGTGTTAGTGCATGTTAGTGCGTGTAAGTGCATGTAAGTGTGTGAATATCATTTAAGTGGGTGTAAGTTTGTGTAAGTTCGTGTAAGTACCTGTAAGTACGTGTAAGTGTGAATAAGTATGTGTAAGTGCGTGTAAGTGTGTGTAAGTGTGTGTATCTGCGTGTCAGTGTGTGTTTGTGCGTGTAAGTGCATGTACGTGCGTGTAAGTTCATGTAAGCTCGTATAAGTGCGTGTAAGTGTGTGTAGGTTCGTGTAAGTGCATGTAAGTGCGTGTAAGCGCGTGTAAGTGCGTGTAAGTACGTGTAGGTATGTGTAAGTTTGTGTATGTGTGTGTAAGTAGGTGTAAGTACGTGTAAGTGCATGTACGTTTGTGTAAGTGCGTGTAAGTGCGTGTAAGTGCGTGTAATGCATGTAAGTGTATGTAAGTGCATGTAATTTTGTGTAAGTGCGTGTACGTAGGTATGAGTGTATGTAAAAGCGTGTAAGTGCGTGTAAGTGCATGTAAGTTTGTGTAAGTACGTATAAGTGCGTGTTAGTGTGTGTAAGATTGTGTAAGTGCGTGTCAGTGCGTGTAAGTTCATGTAAGTCTTTGTAAGTGCGTATAAGTGCTTGTAAGTTCGCGTAAGTTTGTGTAAGTGCGTGTAAGAGCGTGTAAGAGCGTGTAAGTGAGTGTATGTGTGTTTAAGTGCGTGTAAGTGCTTGGAAGTTTGTCTAAGTATGTCTAAGTGCGTATAAGTGTGTGTAAGTGCGTGTAAGTACGTGTAAGTGCGTGAAAGTGCTTGTAAGTGCATGTAGGTACGTGTAAGTGAGTGTAAGTGCGTGTATGTGTGTGAACGTTTGTGTAAGTGCGTGTAAGGGCGTATAAATATGTGTAAGTACGTATAAGTGCGTGCAAGGTTGTGTAAGTGGATATAAGTGTGTGTAAATGCGTGTACGTTTGTGTAAGTACGTGTAAGTATGTGGAAGTGCGTGTAAGTGCATGTAAGTGCATGTAAGTGTGTGTAAGTGCGTGTAAGTAGGTGTAAGTGCGTGTAAGTGCGTGTAAGTGCAAAGAAGAGCGTGTAAGCACGTGTAAGTTCATGGAAGTGCGTGTTAGTGCGTGCAAGTGTGTGTATGTTTGTGCATGTGCGTGTAAGTGTGTGTAAGTATGTGTTAATGTGTATAAGTGCGTGTAAGTATGTGTAAGTGTGTGTAAGTGAGTGTAAGTGCGTTTAAGTGCAAATATGTGTGTGTTTGTGTATGTAAGTGTGTGTAAGTGCGTGAAAGTGCTTGTACATGTGTGCAAGTGCCTGTTAGTGCGTGTAAGTACATGTAAGTACGTGTAAGTACGTGTAAGGTTGTGTTAGCGTGTGTAAGTAGGTATAAGTAAGTGTAAGTGCGTGTACACTTGTGTAAGTGCGTGTACGTGTGTGTAAGCGCATGTAAATGCATGTTTGTGTGTGTAAGTGCGTGTAAGTTCTTGTAAGGGTGTGTAAGTGCGTATAAGTGCATTTATGTGCGTGTTAGTTTGTGTAAGTGCACGTAAGTGTGTGTAAGTATGTGTACATATGTGCAAGTACATGTAAGTCCGTGTAAGTGCGTGTAAGTGCATGGAAGTTTGGGTAAGTACATGTAAGTGCATGTAAGTGTATAAAAGCGTGTTAAAGTTTGTGTAAGTGCATGTAAGTTTGTGTAAGTTTTGTGTAAGTACGTGTAAGTGTGTGTAAGTGCGTGTAAGTACGTGTAAGTGCGTGTGAGTTTTTGTAAGTGCGTGTAAGTGCGTGTAAGTGCGTGTAAGTACGTGTAAGTTTTTGTAAATGTATATAAGTGCGTGTAAGTTTGTGTAGTTTGTGTAATTTTGTGTAAGTGCGTATAAGTGCGTGTAAGTGTGTGCATGTACGTGTAGGTGCATGTACGTGCGTGTAAGTACGTATACGTTCGTGTAAATGCGTGTAAGTGCGTGTAAGTTTGTGTAAGTGCGTGTAAGCATGTGTAAGTGCGTGTTAGTGCGTGTAAGTACGTATCAGTATGTGTAAGTGCTTGTAAGTTTGTGTAAGTTCGTGTAAGTGCGTGTAAGAGTGTGTAAGTGCGTGTAAGTGAGTGTAAGTACATGTAAGTGTGTGTAAGTGCATGTAAGTACGTGTAACTGTGTGTAAGGGCGTGTAAGTGTGTGTAAGTGCGTGTAAGTGCATGTAAGTGCATGTAAGTGCATGTAAGTGCCTGTAAGTTCATGTAAGTGTGTGTAAGTGCGTATAATTACGTGTAAGTGTGTGTAAGTGCGTGTAAGTGCGTGAAAGTGCTTGTAAGTGCGTGTAAGTACGTGTAAGTGTGTGTAAGTGCGTGTATGTGTGTGTAAGTTCGTGTAAGTTTGTGTAAGTGCGTATAAGTGCGTGTAAACATGTGTAAGTGTGTATAAGTGCGTGCAAATTTGTGTAAGTGCGTGTAAGTGTCTGTAAGTACGTGTACGTTTGTGTAAGTACGTGTAAGTGCGTGTAAGTGTGTGTAAGTTTGTGTAAGTGCGTGTAAGTGCGTGTCAGTGCGTGTAAGTTTGTGTACGTTTGTGTAAGTGCGTGTAAGTTTGTGTAAGTTCCTATAAGTACTTGGAAGTGCGTGTAAGTGCGTATGAGTGCGTGTAAGTGTGTGTAAGTTTGTGTAAGTATGAGTAAGTGTGTGTAAGTGCGTGTAAGTTTGTGTAAGTGCGTGTAAGTATGTGTAAGTGTGTTTAAGTTTGTGTAAGTGCATGTACGTGCGTGTAAGTGCGTGTAAGTGTGTATAAGTGCGTGCAAGTTCGTGTACGTGCGTGTCAGTGCGTGTAAGTGCGTATAAGTATGTGTAAGTGTGTATAAGTATGTACAAGTGCGTCTAAGTGCGTGTAAGTGTGTGTAAGTACGTGTAAGTGTGTGTAAGTGTGTGCAAGTGTGTGTAAGTGCGAGAAGTGCGTGTAAGTGCGTATAAGTGCGTGCAAGTGCGTGTAAGTGCATGTCAGTTCCTTTAAGTACGTGT
The DNA here is from genome assembly GCA_023375785.1 of Penium margaritaceum. Lineage (NCBI taxonomy): Eukaryota > Viridiplantae > Streptophyta > Zygnematophyceae > Desmidiales > Peniaceae > Penium > Penium margaritaceum. The sequence goes on from SZWC01003799.1 coordinate 7,849, forward strand.
AAGTACGTGTAAGTATGTGTATGTCTGTGTAAGTGCGTGTAAGTGCTTGTAAGTATGTCTAAGTTGGTGTAAGTTCATGTAAGTGCATGTAAGTGCGTGTAAGTGCATGGAAGTGCGTGTAAGTACGTGTAAGTGCGTGTAAGTGCGTGTAAGTGCCTAGAAGAGCTTGTAAGTGCTTGTAAGTCCATGGAAGTGTGTGTTAGTGTGTGCAAGTGCATGTATGTTTGTGCAAGTGCGTGTGAGTGTGTATACGTGCGTGTGAGTACGTGTAAGTGGGTGTAAGTACGTGTAAGTATGTGTAAATGAGTGTAAGTGCGTGTAAGTGCGAATAAGTGTGTGTTAGTGTGTGTAAGTGTGTGTAGGTACGTGTAAGTGCTTGTACGTGCGTGTAAGTGCCTGTAAGTGTGTGTAAGTGCGTGTATGTGTGTGTAAGTGTGTGTAAGTTTGTGTTAGTGTGTGTAAGTAAGTGTAGGTAAGTGTAAGTGCGTGTACGTTCATGTAAGTACGTGTAAGTGCGTGTAAGTGTGTATAAATGCATGTAAGTACGTGTAAGTACGTGTATGTTCTTTTAAGGGTGTGTAAGTGCGTATAAGTGCGTGTATGTGTGTGTAAGTTTGTGTAAGTGCGTGTAAGTACACGTAAGTGCATGTAAACATGTGCAAGTGCATGTAAGTTTGTGTAAGTGCGTGTAAGTGTGTGGAAGTTCGTGTAAGTGTGTGTCAGTGCGTGTAAGTTTGTGTAAGTTTGTGTAAGTGCGTGTAAGTGTGTGTAAGAGCGTGTAAGTGTGTATAAGTGCGTGTACGTACGTGTATGTACGTGTAAGTGCATGTAAGTGTGTGTAAGTTTGTATAAGTGCGTGTAAGTGCGTGTAAGTGCATGTAAAAGCATGTTAGTTTGTGTAAGTACGTGTAAGTGCGTGTAAGTTTGTGTAAGTTCGTGTAAGTGCGTGTGAGTACGTATAAGTGGATGTAAGTGTGTGCAAGGACGTGTAACGGCGTGTAAGTACGTGTAAGTTTGTCTGAGTGCGTGTAAGTATGTGTAAGTGCATGTAAGTATGTGTAAGTGCGTGTAAGTGTATGTAAGTGTGTGTAAGTGTGTGTAAGTGCATGTAAGTGTGTGTAAGCGCGTGTAAGTACGTGTAAGTGCGTGTAGGTGTGCCTAAGTTTGTGTAAGTTCGTGTAAGTGCATGTAAGTGTGTGTAAGTGCATGTAAGTGTGTGTAAGTTTGTGAAAGTGCGTGTAAGTGGATGTAAGTGCGTGTAAGTGTGTGTAAAATCGTGTACGTGCTTGTAAGTACGTGTGATTGCATGTAAAAGTGTGTAAGTGCGTGTAAGTGCGTGTAAGTGTGTATAAGTGTGTGTACATTCGTGTAAGTGTGTGTAAGTTGCTGTTAGTGCGTGTAAGATCGTGTAAGTACATGTACCTGCGTGTAAGTTCATGTAAGTGTGTGTAAGTGCGTGTAAGAGCGTGTAAATTTGTGTAAGTGTGTTGAAGTGCGTGTATGTGAGTGTAAGTACGTGTAAGTACGTATAAGTGCGTGTAAGTACTTGGAAGTTTGTGTAAGTGCGTGTAAGTGCATGTAAGTACATGTAAATGCATGTAAGTGCGTGCAAGTTTGTGAAAGTACGTGTAAGTACATGTAAGTGCGTGTAAGTGTGTATAAGTTTATGTAAGTTCTTGTAAGTGTGTGTGAGTGTATGTAAAAGCGTGTAAGTGCGTATAAGTGCGTGTAAGTACGTGGAAGTGCGTATAAGTGTGTAAGTTCGTATAAGTGTGTGTAAGTGCGTGTTAGTATATACAAGTACGTGTAAGCACCTGTTAGTTGGTGTAAGTGTGTGTAAGTGTGTATAAGTGCGTGTAAGTAGGTGTTAGTGCGTGTAAGTGCGTGTAAAAGCTTGTAAGTGCGTGCATGTGCATGTAAGTGCGTGTATGTACGTGCAAGTTTGTGTAAGTGGGTGTAATGGCGTGTAAGTGCGTGTCAATACATGTAAGTGTGTGTAAGTGGTTATACATTCGTATAAGTACGTGTACTTGTGTGTAAGTGCGTGTAAGTTCGTGTAAGTGCATGTAAGTGCGTGTAAGTACGTGGAAGTTCGTGTAAGTGCGTGTAAGTGCGTGTATGTACGTTTAAGTCCGTGTAAGTTTGTGTAAGTGCGTGTAAGTGTGTGTAAGTGTGTGTAAGTGCGTGTAAGTAAGTGTAAGTGCGTTTAAGTACGTGTAAGTGCGTGTAAGTGTGTGGCAATTCGTGGACGTGCGTGTAAGTGTGTGTTAGTGCATGTAAGTACGTGTAAGTGCGTATAAGTATGTGTAAGTCCGTGTAAGTGCATGTAAGTGCGTGTAAGTGCGTGTAAGTACGTGTAAGTGCGTGAAAGTACGTGCAAGTGCGTGTAAGTGTGAGACGTGCATGTAAGTGCATGTAAGTGTGTGTAAGTGTGTGTAAGTGTGTGTAAGTACGTGTAAGTGTGTATAAGTGAGTTTAAGGTCCTTTAAGTGCGTGTAAGTGCATGTAAGTGCGTGTAAGTGCGTATAAGTGTGTGTAGGTTTGTGTAAGTGTGTGTGAGTGTGTGTAAGTGTATGTAAGTGTGTGTAAGTACGTGTAAGTGTGAATAAGTTTGTGTAAATGTGTGCAAGTGCGTGTAAATGTGTGTATGTGCATATACGTGTCTGTAAGCCCGTGTAAGTGCGTGTAAGTGCGTGTAAGTTTGTTTAAATATGTGTAAGTGCGTATAAGTGCGTGTAAGTTTGTGTAAGTATGTGTAAGTGCGTGTAAGTGCGTGTAAGTGCACGTAGATGCGAGTAAGTGTGTGCAAGTGCATGTAAGTGCGTGTAAGTGCGTGTACGTGCGTGTAAGTACGTGTAGGGGGGGTTTCATAATGCGGTCACAAATTTGTCCTCTAGGTCGTCCACGGAACATCCCTCTAGGGGGGTGGGAGGGTGTATTCCACTCAAGGCACCTATGCGTAACAAATCAACAAAAACCAACCTGGTGTAAAAGGGGGGAACCTTTTGCTATTCATTGACAAGCAAGTACAAAAGGCTTTCAACAAGTAGTGAAACGGCGTGGCTACCATGCTCAATGACCAACCAATTTAGGCATGTGCCACTTACCATGACCAAATAGTTTTACTATGTGTGGTCAGCGTTGACAACCCATAACATGGGTCACGAATTGTCAGAGGGGGAAACAATGGTTTCGGAATGCTACATACAAAATAGCAAGTACATAAACATTCAATTAGTAGTAGCACGATGTGGCTACCATGCACTATGACCGACCAAACAAGGCATATGTATTGCCTTTGACCAACGAAATCCACCGTATGTGGTCAATGTTGACAACTCATAATACGAGTCACAAATGGTCAGAGGGGGAAAAATGGTTTGGGAACACCAAGCATCAAATAGCAAGCACAAGGAGCTTCAGTACGTTGTGGCACGGTGTGGAGACCATGCACGATGACCAACCAAAGTAGGCATATGTCACTGACCATGACCAAACAATGTCACGAAGTGTGGTAAACTTTGACAACTCATAACACGAGTCACAAATGGTCAGGGTGGAAGATAATGGTTTGTGAATATTAGTTATCGACTAGGAAGTACAAATACCTTCAATATGCAGTGGCACACAGTGGCTACAATGCACAGTGATCAACCAAAGTATGCATTTGTCACTGACCATGAACAAAGAATTTCACTTCATGCGGTCAACATTTACAACTCACAACACAAGTCACACATAGTCAGAGGGGGCTAACAATGGTTTGGGAACACTAGCTGTCAATGAGAAAGCACAAATACCTTCGATACGTAATGACACGGCGTGGTAACCATGTATAGTGACAATCCAAAGTAGGCATATGTCACAAACCATGACCAAACTGATTTCACATCGTGTGCTAAACTTTGAAAACTCATAACAGGAGTCAAAAATGGTCAGTGGGGGTTGGGAAAACTAGTTATCAACTAGCAAGTAGAAAACTTTTCAACAAGTAGTGACACGGTGTGGCTAGTGTGCACGGTGACCAACCAAAGGATGCACACATCACTGAATATGACCAAAGAAGTCCACTAAGTATGGTCAACATTGACAACTCATAACACGAGTCACAAATTGTCAGAGGGAGAGACAATGGTTTGGGAACCCTATGTATCGACTAGAAAGGACAAATACCTTCAATACACAGTGGTACGGTGTGGCTACTATGCACACCAAACAACCAAACTAGGCATATCTCACTGACCATGATGAAAGAATGTCAATATAAGTGGTCAACATTCACCAACCATAACATGAGTCACAAACGGTCAGCGGGGGAAACAATGGTCTCTGAATATCAGTTCTCAACTAGCAAGTACAGCGACCTTCAATGAGTATAAGCACGGTGTGGCGGCCATGCACAATGACCGACCAAAGTAGGCATATGTACTACCTTTGACTAAAGAAATATGCTGTGTGTGGTCAGCGTTGACAACTCATAATAGGATTCACAAATGATCAGAGGGTGAGACAATGGTTTGGGAACACCAGGTATCAACTAGCAAGCACAAGGACCTTCAATAAGTTGTGGCACGGTGTGGATACCATGCACGATGACCAACCAAAGTAGGCATATGTCACTGACCATGACCAAATAATGTCACTAAGTGTGGTAAACTTTGACAACTCATAACACGAGTCACAAATGGTCAGAGGGGGAGACAATGGTTTGGGAACACCAGGTATCAACTAGCAAGCACAAGGACCTTCAATAAGTTGTGGCACGGTGTGGATACCATGCACGATGACCAACCAAAGTAGGCATATGTCACTGACCATGACCAAATAATGTCACTAAGTGTGGTAAACTTTGACAACTCATAACACGAGTCACAAATGGTCAGAGTGGAAGACAATGGTTTGTGAATACTAGTCATTGAGTAGCAAGTACAAATACCTTCAATATGTAGTGGCACAGTGTGGGTACAATGCACAGTGACCAACCAAAGTACGCATACGTCACTTACCATGAACAAAGAATTTCACTTCATGTGGTCAATGTTGACAACTCACAACACGAGTGACAGATATTCAGACGGGGTAACAATGATTTGGGAACACTAGCTATGAACAAGAAAGCACAGAGACCTTCAATACGTAGTGACACGGTGTGGGAACCATGTACAATGACAAACAAAAGTAGGCATATGTCACAAACCATGACCAAACAGATTTCACAGTGTGTGGTCAACGTTGAAAACTCATAACACGAGTCACATATGACCAGTGGGGGAAACCATGGGTTGGGAACACTAGTTATCAACTAGCGGGTCGAAAGATTTTCAACAAGTAGTGGCACGGTGTGGCTAGCATGCACAGTGACCAAACAAAGGATGCATATGTCACTGAGTATGATCGAAGAAGTCCACTATGTGTGGTCAACATTGACAACTCATAACACGAGTCACAAATGGTCAGAGGGAGAGACAATGGTTTGGGAACCCTATGTATCAACTAGAAAGGACAAAGAACTTGAATACGTATTGGCACGGTGTGGCTACTATGCACACCAAACAACCAAAGTAGGCATGTGTCACTGACCATGACAAAATAATTTCAGTATGGGTGGTCAACATTCACCAACCACAACAGGAGTCATAAACGGTCAGAGGGGAAAACAATGTTCTGGGAGTATCAGTTCTCAACTAGCAAGTAGACCAACCTTCAATCAGTATAAGCACGTTGTGGCTACCATGCACAATGACCGACCAAAATAGGCATATATACTGCCTTTCACCAACAAAAACCGTTGTGTGCGGACAGCGTTGACAAATCATAACACAAATCCCAAATTGTCAGAGGGGGAAACAATGGTTTGGGAACATCGGGTATCAACTAGCACGCACAAGGACCTTCAAAAAGTTGTAGCATGGTGTGGATACCATGCACAATGACCAACCAAAGTAGGCATATGTCACTGACCATGACCAAATAATGTCACTAAGTGTGGTAAACTTTGAGAGCTCATAACACGAGTCACAATGGGTCAGAGTGGAAGACAATGGTTTGTGAATACTAGTTATTGAGTAGCAAGTACAAATACCTTCAATATGTAGTGGCAGAGCGTGGCTACCATGCACAGTGAGCAATGAAAGTATGCATATGTCACTGATCATGACCAACGAGTTTCACTTCATGTGGTCAGCATTGACAACTCACAACACGAGTCACAGATAGTCAAAGGGGGGTACCAATGGTTTGGGAACACTAGCTATTAACTGGAAAGCACAAATACCTTTAATATGTAGTGATACGGTGTGGTAACCATGTACAGTGACAAACGAAAGTAGGCATATGTCACTAACCATGACCAAACGAATTCCACAGTGTGTGGTCAACATCGAAAACTCATAACACAAATCACAAATGGTCAAAGGGGGGAACAATGGGTTGGGAACACTAGTTATCAACTAGCAAGTACCAATAACTTCAACACATAGTGCCACGCTTTGCCTAGCGTGCACGGTGACCAACCAAAGGATGAATACGTCACTGACTATGACCGAAGAAATCCACTATGCGTGGTCAACATTGACAGCTCATAACACGAGTCACAAATGGTCAGAGGGAGAGACAATGGTTTGGGAACCCTATGCATAGACTAGAAAAGAAAAACAAACTTCAATATGTAGTGGCACGGTTTGGCTACTATGCACACCAAATAAGCAAACTAGGCATATGTCACTGGCCATGACCAAAGAATTTCAATGTGGGTGGTCAACTTTCACCAACCATAACACGAGTCACAAACGGTCAGAGGGGGAAACAATGCTCCAAGAAGATCAGTTCTCAACTAGCAAGTACGACGCCATTCGATCAGTAGTAGCACGGTATGGCTACCATGCACAATGACCGACCAAAGTAGGCATATGTAATGCCTTTGAAGAAAGAAATCCGCTGTGTCCGGTCAACGTCGACAACTCATTATACGAATCACAAGTGGGGAGAGGGGGTAACAATGGTTTTATAACACCAAGTATCAAATAGCAAGCACTAGGAGCTTCAATACGTTGTGGCACGGTGTGGATACCATGCACGATGACCAACCAAAGTAGGCTTATGTCACTAACCATGACCAAATAATGTCACGAAGTGTTGTAAATTTTGACAACTCATAACACAAGTCACAAATGGTCAGAGTGGAAGATAATGGTTTGTGAATACTAGTTATCGACTAGCAAGTACAAATACCTTCAATATGTAGTGGCACAGTGTGGCTACAATGCACAGTGACCAACCAAAGTATGCATATGTCACTGACCATGACCAAATAATGTCACGAAGTGTTGTAAATTTTGACAACTCATAACACAAGTCACAAATGGTCAGAGTGGAAGATAATGGTTTGTGAATACTAGTTATCGACTAGCAAGTACAAATACCTTCAATATGTAGTGGCACAGTGTGGCTACAATGCACAGTGACCAACCAAAGTATGCATATGTCACTGACCATGAACAAAGAATTTCACTTCATGTGGTCAACATTTACAACTCACAACATGAGTCACATATAGTCTGAGGGGGCTAACAACGGTTTCGAAACACTAGCTGTCAACACAAAAGCACAAATACCTTCGATACGTAATGACACAACGTGATAACAATGTACAGTGACAAACCAAAGTAGGCATGTGTCACAAACCATGACCAAACGGATTTCACAGTGTGTGGTCGACGTTGAAAACTCATAAGACGAGTCACAGATGGTCAGTGGGGGAAACCATGGAATGGGAACACTATTTATCAATTAGCAAGTAGAAAGATTTTCAACAAGTAGTGGCACGGTGTGGCTAGCGTGCACAATGACCAATCAAAGGATGCACACGTCACTGACTATGACTGAAGAAGTCCACTATGTATGGTCAACATTGACAACTCATAACACGAGTCACAAATGGTCAGAGGGAGATAAAATGGGTTGGGAACCCTGTGTATTGACTAGAAAGGACAAAGAACTTCAATACATAGTGGCACGGTGTGGCTACTATGCACACCAAACAACCAAACTAGGCATTTGTCACTGACCATGATGAAAGAATTTCAATATAAGTGGTCAACATTCACCAACCATAACACAAGTCACAAATGTTCAGAGGGGGAAACAATGGTCTGTGAATATCAGTTCTCAACTAGCAAGTACAGCGACCTTCAATTAGTATAAGCACGGTGTGGCTACCATGCACAATGACCAACCAAAGTTGGCATATGTACTACCTTTGACCAAAGAAATCCGCTGTGTGTGGTCAGCGATGACAACTCATAATAGGAGTCACAAATGGTCAGAGGGGGGGAGAATGGTTTGGGAACACCTGGTATCAACTAGCAAGGACAAGGACCCTCAATACGTTGTGGCACGGTATGGATACAATGCACGATGACCAACCAAAGAAGGCATATGTCACTGACCATGATCAAATAATGTCACTATGTCTGGTAAACTTTGACAACTCATAACACGAGTCACAAATGGTCAGGGTGGAAGATAATAGTTTGTGAATACTAGTTATCGCCTAGCAAGTACAAATACCTTCAATATGTAGTTGCACATCGTGGCTACCATGCACATTGACCAACCAAAGTATGCATATGTCACTGAACCATGACCAACAAATTTCACTTCATGTGGTCAGCGTTGACAGCTCACAACACGAGTCACTGATAGTCAGACGGGGGTAACAATGATCTAGGAACACTAGCTATCAACTAGAAAGCACAACGACCTTCAATAAGTAGTGACACGGCGTGGTAACCACGTACAGTGACAAACCAAGCTAGGCATGTGTCACTAACCATGACCAAAAAGTTTCAATATGGGTGGTTAACGTTCACAACCCATAACACGAGTCACAAAAGGTCAGAGGCTGAAAACATGAATTCAAAATACTATGTATCTTCTACCAAGAACAACGATGTTTTCCGATGTATTGGCATGGTGTGGCTTCCGTGCACAATGACCTACCCAAGTAGGCATACATGACTGCTCATGACCAAATAAGTTTAGTGTGTGTGGTCAACGTTCACAACTCATAATACAAGTCAAAACTGGACAGAGATAGAAACAATGGTGTGGGAATACTCGGTATCGACTAGCAAGTACAAATACCTTCGATAAGTGGTAGCACGGTGTGGCTCCCATAAACAATGACCAACCAAAGTATGCTTGTATCACTGGATATCATAAAAAGAGTTTCATTGTGTGTAGTCAACTTTCCTTCTTATGGCTGGTCAATCAGAGCAATGGTTGAGAGGTTATTCAAGCTCAAAGTTGCAAAATTTGAAATTCCGTCTGCGTCAGTTTTTTATGATTAAACTAACTTTGTTATCATTCATACTTTTGAAAGCTATCCTCTAATCTTATACCCCCTTAATTTATGCCCTTTATCCATACGAACCCTTATAATGTCATTTGGACTTCATATGAACACCATGTGAGTTGGCTTAGTGCTTATAGAGTTAGATTCTGGAGCGGTAGGTCCTGGGTTTGAATCCTCGTACGCGCAATATAGAATAGGCTCGCGACCTGGGGGGGGGGGGGGGG
>SZWC01003799.1:17512-28203 GCA_023375785.1 Penium margaritaceum
GGGGGGGGGGGGGCGTGTTGTGATACCTCAACTCTACCTTCGAGCATAAGCCGTGGGGGTGTAGGGGGGTAATCATAATGCGGTCGCAAATATGTCAAGTCGTCCACGGAATGGTCAGGGGAGGAAACAATGGTTTGGGAATATCAGTTATCAACTAGCAAGTACAGCAAACTTCAGTCAGTAGTAGCACAGTGTGGCTACCATGCACAATGACCGACCAAAGTAGGCATGTGTACTGCCTTTGAAAAAAGATATCCGCTGTGTCTGGTCAACGTCGACAACTCATTATACGAGTCACAAATGGTCAGAGAGGGAAACAATTGTTTGGGAACACCAAGTATCAAATAGCAAGCACTAGGACGTACAATACGTTGTGGCACAGTGTGGATACCATGCACAATGACCAACCAAGGTATGCATATGTCACTGACCATGACCAAAGAATGTCACCATGTGTGGTAAACGTTGAAAACTCATAACACGAATCACAAATGGTCAGGGTGGAAGATAATGGTTTGTGAATACTAGTTATCGACTAGCAAGTACAAATACCTTCAATGTGTAGTGGCACAGTGTGGCTACAATGCACAGTGACCAACCAAAGTACGCATATGTCACTGACCATTAACAGATAATTTAACTTCATGTGGTCAATGTTGACAACTCACAACACGAGTCACAGATATTCAGACGGGGTAACAATGGTTTGGGAACACTAGCTGTCAACAAGAAAGCACAAGGACCTTCAATAGGTAGTGACACGACGTGGTAACCATGTACAGTGACAAACAAAAGTAGGAATATGTCATTAACCATGACCAAACGGATTTCACACAGTGTGGTCAACGTTGAAAACTCATAACACAAGTCACAAATGGTCAGTGGGGGAAACTATGGGTTGGAAACACTATATATCAACTAGCGGGTAGAAAGGTTTTCAACAAGTAGTGGCACGGTGTGGCTAGCATGCACAGTGACCAACCAAAAGATGCATATGTCACTGAATATGACCGAAGAAGTCCCCTATGTGTGGTAAACATTGACAACTCATAACACGAGTCACAAATGGTCAGAGGGAGAGACAATGGTTTGGGAACCCTATGTATCAACTAGAAAGGACAAAGAACTTCATGACGTAGTGGCATGGTGTGGCTACTATGCACACGAAACAACCAAAGTAGGCAGATGTCAGTGACCACGACCAAAGAATTTCAATATGGGTGGTCAATATTCACCAACCATAACACAAGTCACAAACGGTCAGAGGGGGAAACAATGGCCTGTGAACATCAGTTCTCAACTAGCAAGTACAGCAACCTTCAATCAGTATAAGCATGGTGTGGCTACCATGCACAATGACCAACCAAAGTAGGCATATGTACTGCCTTTGACCAAATAAATCCGCTGTGTATGGACAGCGTGAACAACTCATAATACGAGTCACAAATGTTTAGAGGGGGTAACAATGGTCTGGGAACATGAGGTATCAACTAGCAAGCACAAGGACCTTCAACAAGTTGTGGCACGGTGTGGCTACCATGCACAGTGAGCAACCAAAGTATGCATATGGCACTGACGATGACCAACAAATTTCACTTCATGTGGTCAGGGTTGACAACTCGCAACACGAGTCACTGATAGACAGATTGGGGGTAACAATGGTTTGGGAACACTAGCTATCAATGAGAAAGCACAAAGACCTTCAATACGTAGTGACACGGTGTGGTAACCACGTACAGTGACAACCCAAACTAGGCATATGTCACTAACCATGACCAAAGAATTTCAATATGGGTGGTCATTGTTCACAACCCATAACATGAGTCACAAATGGTCATAGGGGGTAAACATGGTTTCAAAACACTATGTATCTTCTAGCAAGTACAAAGATTTTTTGGATGTATTGGCACGGTGTGGCTACCGTGCACAATGACCTCTCCAAGTAGGCATACATCACTGCTCATGACCAAAGAAGTTTAGTGTGTGTGGTCAACGTTCACAACTCATAAAACAAGTCAAAAATGGACAGGGGGAGAAACGATGGTTTGGGAATACTTGGTATCGACTAGCAAGAACAATACCTTCAATAAATGGTGGCACGGTGTGGCTACCATGCACAATGACCAACCAAATTATGCTTGTATCACTGTATATCATAAAAAGAGTTTCAGTGTATGTAGTCAACTTTCCTTCTTACGGCTGGTGAATCGGAGCAATGGTTGAAAGGTTATTCAAGCTCAAAGTTGCAAAATTTGAGATTCAGTCTGCGTCAATTTTTTATGATTAAACTAACTTCGTTATCATTCATACTTTTGAAAACTACCCTCTAATCTTACAACCCCTTATTTATGCCCTTTATCCATGGGAACCCTTATAATGTCATTTGGACATCATATGAACACCATGTGAGTTGGCTGAGTGCTTATAGAGTTAGATTCTGGAGCGGTAGGTCCTGGGTTTGAATCCTCGTACGTACAATTTAGAATAGGCTCACGACCTGGGGGGGGGGGGCGGCCGTGTTGTGCTACCTCAACTCTACCTTCGAGCCTAAGCCGGGGGGGGGGGGGGGCCGTGTTGTGATACCTCAACTCCACCTTCGAGCCTAAGCCGGGGGGGGGGGGGGGCCGTGTTGTGATACCTCAACTCCACCTTCGAGCCTAAGCCGTGGGGGGATAGGGGGGTGTCATAATGCGGTCACAAATCGGTCCTCCAGGTCGTCCACAGAACATCCCTCTAGGGGGGTGGGAGGGAGTATTCCAATGAAGGCACCTACGCGTAACAAATAAACAAAAACCGACCTGGTGTCAAAGGGAGAAACCTTTTGCCATTTATTGACTAGCAAGAGCAAAGACTTTCAACAAGTAGTGGAGCGGTGTGGCTACCATGCACAATGACCAAACAGATTAGGCATGTGCCACTTACCATGACCAACTAATATTACTATGTGTAGTCAATGTTGACAACCCATAAAATGGGCCACAGATTGTCAGAGGGGGAAACAATGGTTTGGGAATACTAGATACCAACTACCAAGTACAACGACCTTCAGTCAGTAGTAGCACAGTGAAACTACCATGCACAATGATCAACCAAAGTACGCATATTTACTGCCTTCGACCAAAGGAATCCACCATGTGTGGTCAACGTTGACAACTCATAATACGAGTCCATATGGTCAGAGGGGGAAACAATGGTTTGGGAACACCAAGTATCAAATAGCAAGCACAAGGAGCCTTAATACGTTGTGGTACAGTGTGGATACCATGCACGATGACCAACCAAAGTAGGCATATGTCACTGACCATGACCGAAGGAGTCCACTATGTATGGTCAATATTGACAACTCATAACACGAGGCACAAATGGTCAGAGGGGGAGACAATGGTTTGGGAACCCTATGTATCGACTAGAAAGGACAAATAACTTCAATACGTAGTGGCACGGTGTGGCTAGCATACACACCAAACAACCAAACTAGGCATATGTCACTGACCATGATGAAAGAATTTCAATATAAGTGGTCAACATTCACCAACCATAACACGAGTCACAAACGGTCAGAGGGGGAAACAATGGTCTGTGAATATCAGTTCTCAACTAGCAAGTACTGCGACCTTCAATCACTATAGGCACGGTGTGGCTAGCATACACACCAAACAACCAAACTAGGCATATGTCACTGACCATGATGAAAGAATTTCAATATAAGTGGTCAACATTCACCAACCATAACACGAGTCACAAACGGTCAGAGGGGGAAACAATGGTCTGTGAATATCAGTTCTCAACTAGCAAGTACTGCGACCTTCAATCACTATAGGCACGGTGTGGCTACCATGCACAATGACCGACAAAAGTAGGCATATGTACTATCTTTGTCCAAAGAAATCTGCTGTGTGTGGTCAGCGTTGACAACTCCTAATAGGAGTAACCAATGTTCAGAGGGGGAGATAATGATTTGGGAACACCAGGTATCAAATAGAAAGCACAAGGACCTTAAATAAGTGGATGTGGATACCATGCACGATGACCAACCAAAGTAGGCATATGTCACTGACCATGACCAAATAATGTCACTAAGTATGGTAAACTTTGACAACTTATAACACGAGTCACAAATGGTCAGAGTGGAAGACAATGGTTTGTGGATACTAGTCATCAAATAGCAGGTACAAATACCTTCAATGTGTAGTGGCACAGCGTGGGTACCATGCACAGTGACCAACCAAAGTATGCATATGTCACTGACCATGACCAACGAATTTCACTTCATGTGGTCAGCGTTGAAAACTCACAAGACGAGTCAAAGATAGTCAAAGAGGGGTAACATTGGTTTGGGAACACTAGCTATTGACTAGAAAGCACAAATAACTTCAATACGTAGTGACACGGCGTGGTAACCATGTACAGTGACAAACCAAAGTAGGCATATGTCACTATCCATGACGAAACGAATTTCATCGTGTGTGGTCAATGTTGAAAACTCATCACAAGAGTCACAACTGGTCACAGGGGGGAACCATGGATTAGGAACACTAGTTATCAACTAGCAAGTACAAAGAACTTCAACAAGTAGTGGCACGGTGTGGCTAGCGTGCACAGTGACCAACCAAAGGATGAATACGTCACTGACTACGACCGAAAAAGTCCAGTGTGTGTGGTCAACATTGACAACTCATAACACGGGTCCCGAATGGTCAGAGGGAGATACAATGGTTTGGGAACCCTATACATGGACTAGAAATGAAAAACAACTTCAATACGTAATGGCACGGTGTGGCTAATATATACACCAAACATCCAAACTAGGCATATGTCACTGACCATGACCATAGAATTTCAATATGGGTGGTCAACGTTGACCAACCATAACACGCGTCACAAATGGTCAGGGGAGAAAACAATGGTTTGGGAATATCAGTTCTCAACTAGCAAATACAACGACCTTCAGTCAGTAGTAGCATGGTGTGGCTACCATGCACAATGACCGACCAAAGTAGGCATATGTAGTGCCTTTGACCAAAGAAATGAACCGTGTGTGGTCAACGTTCACAACTCATCATACGCTCACAACTGGTTAGAGGGAGAAACAATGGTTTGGTAACACCAAGTATCAAATTGCAAGCACAAGGAGCTTCAATACGTTGTGGCACGGTGCGGATACCATGCACGATGACCAACCAAAGTAGGCACTGACCATGACCAAATAATGTCACAAAGTGTGGTAAACTTTGACAACTCATAACACGAGTCACAAATGGTCAGGGTGGAAGATAATGGTTAGTGAATACTAGTTATCAAGTAGCAAGTACAAATACCTTCAATATGTAGTGGCATAGTATGGCTACAATGCATAGTGACCAACCAAAGTACGCATATGTCACTGACCATGAACAAAGAATTTCACTTCATGTGGTCAATGTTGACAACTCACAACACAAGTCACAGATATTGAGAGGGGTTAAAAATGGTTAAGCAACACTAGCTATCAACAAGAAAGCATAGAGACATTCAATACGTAGTGACACGGTATGGTAACCATGTACAATGACAAACAAAAGTAGGCATATGTCACTAACCATGACCAAACGGAGTTCACAGTGTGTGGTCAACGCTGAAAACTCATAACACGAGTCACAAATGGTCAGTGGGGGAAACCATGGGTTTTGAACAGTAGTTATCAACTAGCGGGTAGAATGATTTCCAACAAGTAGTGGCACAGTTTGGCTAGCGTGCACAGTGACCAACCAAAGGATGCATATGTCACTGACTATGACCAAAGAAGTCCATTATGTGTGGTCAACATTGACAACTCATAACACGAGTCACAAATAGTCAAAGGGAGAGACAATGGTTTGGGAACCCTATGTATGGACTAGAAAGGACAAAGAACTTCAATACGTAGTGGCACGGTGTGGCTACTATGCACACCAAACAACCAAAGTAGGCATATGTCATTGACCATGACCAAATAATTTCAATATGGGTAGTCAACATTCACCAACCATAACAGGAGTCACAAATGGTCAGAAGGGGAAACAATGGTCTGGGAATATCAGTTCTCAACTAGCAAGTACAGGGACCTTCAATCAGTATAAGCACGGTGTGGCTACCATGCACAATGACCGACCAAAGTAGGCCTATGTACTGCCTTTGACCAGAGAAATCCGTTGTGTGTGGACAGCGTTGACAACTCAGAATACGAATCACAAATGGTAAAAGGGGGAAACAATTGTTTGGGAACACCAGGTATCAACTAGCAAGCACAATGACCTTCAATGTGTCGTGGCATGGTTTGGATACCATGCACGATGACCAACCAAGGTATGCATATTCCACTGACCATGACCAGAGAACGTCACCATGTGTGGTAAACATTGACAGCTCATAACAAGAGTCACAAATGGTCAGAGTGGAAGATAATGGCTTCTAAATACTTTTTATCGACTAGCAAGTACAAATACCTTCAATATGTAGTGGCACAGTGTGGCTACAATGCACAGTGACCAACCAAAGTATGCATATGTCACTGACCATGACCAAATACTTTCACTTCGTGTGGTCAATGTTGACAACTCCCAACACGAGTCACAGATATGCAGAGGGGCTAGCAACGGTTTGGGAATATTAGCTATCAACGAGAAAGCACAAAGTCATTTGATACGTAGTGACACGGCGTGTTAACCATGTACAGGGACAAACCAAAGTAGGCATATGTCACTAACCATGACCAAACGGATTTCATTGTGTGTGGTCAACGTTGAAAATGGTCAGTGGGGAGAACCATGGTATGGGAACGCTAGTTATCAACTTGCAAGTAGAAAGATATTCAACAAGTAGTGGCACAATGTGGCTATCGTGCACAGTGACCAACCAAAGGATGCATGTATCACTGTCTATGACCGAAGAAGTCCACTATGTGTGGTCAACATGGACAACTCATAACACGATTCACAAATGGTCATATGGAGAGACAATGGTTTGGGAACCCTATGTATCAACTAGAAAGGACAAATAACTTCGATACGTAGTTGCACGATGTGGCTAATATGCACACCAAACAACCAAACTAGGCATATGTCACTGACCATGACCAGAGAATTTAAATATGGGTGGTCAACGTTGACCAACCATAACACGAGTCACAAACAGTCAGGGGAGGAAACAATGCTATGGGAATATCAGTTCTCAACTAGCAAGTACAACGACCTTCAGTCAGTAGTGGCACGGTGTCGCTGCCATGCACAATGACCGACCAAAGTAGGCATATGTACTGCCTTTGACCAAAGAAATCCACCGTGTGTGGTCAACGTTGACAACTCATAATACGAGTCACAAATGGTCATAGGGGGAAACAATGGTTTGGGAACACCAAGTATCAACTAGCAAGCACAAGGAGCTTCAATACATTTTGGCACGGTGTGGATACAATGCACGATGACCAACCAAAGTATGCATATGTCACTGACCATGACTAAAAAATGTCACCAAGTGTGGTAAACTTTGACAGCTCATAACACAAGTCACAAGTGGTCAGAGTGGAATACAATGGTTTGTGAATACTAGTTATCAACTAACAAGTACAAATACCCTGAATATGTAGTGGCACAGCGTGGCTACCATGCACACTGACCAGCCAAAGGATGCATATGTCACTGACTATGACCAACGAACTTCACTTCATGTGGTCAACGTTGACAACTCAAGACACGAGTCACATATAGTCAAAGGGGGTAACAATGGTCTGGGAAGACTAGCTATTAACTAGAAAGCACAAATACCTTTAGTATTGAGTGACACGGCATCGTAACCATGTACAGTGACAAACCACAGTAGGCATATGTCACTAACCATGACCAAACGGATTTCACAGTGTGTAGTCAACGTTAAATATCCATAACAAGAGTCACAAATGGTCAGTGGGGGAAAAAATGGGTTGGGAACACTAGTTATCAACTAGCAGGTAGAAAGATTTTCAACAAGTAGTGGCACGATGTGGCTAGCGTGCACAGTGACCAACCAAAGGATGCATATGTCACTGACTATGACCGAAGAATTCCACTATGTATGGTCAATATTGACACCTCATAACACGAGTCACAAATGGTCAGAGGGAGAAACAATGGTTTGGCAACCCTATGTATCGACTAGAAAGGACAAAGAACTTCAATGTGTAGTGGCACGGTGTGACTACTATGCACGCCAAACAACCAAACTAGGCATATGTCACTGACCATGACGAACGAATTTCAATATGGGTGGTCAACATTCACCAACCATAACACGAGTCACAAGTGGTCAGAGGGGGAAACAATGGTCTGGGAATATCACTAGAATATAAGCACGGTGTGGCTACCATGCACAATGACCGACCAAAATCGGCACATGTACTCCCTTTGACCAAAGGAATATGCAGTGTGTGGTCAACGTTTACAACTCATAATAGGAGTCACAAATGGTCAGAGGGGGAGACAATGGGTTGGGAACACAAGGTATTAACTAGCAAGCACAAGGACCTTCAATACGTTGTGGCATGGTGTGGATACCATGCAGGATGACCAACCAAACTAGGCATATGTCACTGATCATTACCAAATAATGTCACTAAGTGTGGTAAACTTTGACGATTCATAACATGAGTCACAAATGGTCAGAGTTGAAGACAATGGTTTGTGAATACTAGCTGTCAAGTAGCAAGTACAAATACCTTCAATATGTAGTGGCACACCGTGGCTACCATGTATAGTGACCAACCAAAGTATGCATGTGTCACTGACCATGACCAACGAATTTCACTTCATGTGGTCAGCGTTGACAACTCACAACATGTGTCACAGATAGTCAAAGGGGGGTCACAATGGTTTCGGAACACTAGCTATTAACGAGAAAGCACAAATACCTTCACTATGTAGTGACACCACGTTGTAACCATGTACAGGGACAAACCAAAGTAGGCATATGTCACTAACCATGACCAAACGGATTTCAAAGTGTGTGGTCAATGTTGAAAACTCATCACACGAGTCATAAATGGTCAGTGTGGGAGACCATGGGTTGGGAGCACTAGTTGTCAACTAGCAAGTAGAAAGATTTTCAACAAGTAGTGGCACGGTGTGGCTAGCGTGCACAGTGACCAACCAAAGGATGCATATGTCACTGACTATGACCGAAGAAGTCCGCTATGTGTGGTCAACATTGACAAATCATAACACCAGTCACAAATGGTCAGAGGGAGAGACAATGGTTTGGGAACCCTATGTACCTACTAGAAAGGACAAAGAACTTTAATACGTAGTGGCATGGTGTTGCTAATATGCACACCAAACAACCAAACTAGGCATATGTCACTGACCATGACCATAGAATTTCAATATGGGTGGTCAACGTTGACCAACCATTACACGAGTCACAAACGGTCAGGGGAGGAAACAATGCTATGGAATATCAGTTCTCAACTAGCAAGTACAACCTTTTAGTCAGTAGTGTTGGAATGATGCTCCTCCCCATGGCAGGAGTGACTCCAAAAAGGAACACCAAAAAGACAAGCCTTAGTGGCTTAGTGGTTAATGGTGTCCACCTCTAGAGGCAGGGGCCCGGGTTCAAGTCCCACAAGATGAAATTCTGCCCTGCCTCAAGGGAGGTGGAAAATAGATGCCAGGAAGCTAGCTCAACCTCTAGAGTTCCTCTTTAAGTTTCTATAAGGCCAGGTGAGGGTCCAGGAAGGTGGCACACCTTCTAGAAGGGGTGACTTGTCCTACAAGGCATCTAGAGGTGTCTTGGTCTTCTGGACACCTTCCCTCCTACAAGAAGCAAGCTGAGGAATCTAGGAAGGGGCAGAAGCTTCTAGAGGAGGGAAGGGATGCCTTCCTAGGTGGGAAAAGGACAGCCTNTGGCTATAAAGTGCCACTTCTTGTGAGCCTTGATCAAGTGTTAATTCCCATCCAATTGAGGACAAAACTATTGCCTCACTCTCTGACCAGATTTTGCCATCCTTGGACCCAGTTGCCTCCACAGTTTCAGTCTCTCCAAAAACAGTTGGTGGTGTGAACCAGCCACTGTTAGGGACCCTCCAGGGTGCACACTCACCCTCAGGACAACAAAGGGTTATGGGCCCACGCCTCTAAGGGGTTCAAAGCCAGCTTGATTTCACGCTTCCAACAGTAAGACATGGCAACCAGCGAGCAAGAGAGCAGCCGCGCTGTCCTTAAGTTTGATGGGACAGGATTTGCCTTGTGGAGGTGGCAGTTTGAGGTCTTCCTCGACAACAAGGGACTGCTTGAGCTTGTAAAAGGTGATGAGACTGCTCCGCCAGAGACTGCAACGGCTGAGGTGAAGGAGGCATACAAGAAGCGCAACAAAAAGGCGTTAGCGCTCCTTGTGTCCGTGTTATGCCCACCACAACTTGGGCACATCCAAGGATGCACCCTGGCCGCTAACGCATGGTCAAAACTCTGCTCCATCTACCAGTCGAGCAATCTTGCCAACCAGCTCTTCATCTTCAAACGGCTCGTCACCGTCCGAGCCAACGAAGACGACAACATCATGGAGATCATGCAGCAGATTGAGTCCCTCGCAGCGGAGTGCGTGGCCACGGGTTGGGAGGTCGACTCTCAGTTGCAAGCTATGATCCTCCTTCTGGCCTTGCCAGACAGTTGGAGTCCCATGATCACAGTCCTTGGTGGCTGGCCTTC
>SZWC01003799.1:29719-71968 GCA_023375785.1 Penium margaritaceum
GTCACGTTCGACGAGAAAAGCCGTTGGACAGACAAGGAGGCAGGTCTCTCCAAGAGGGGGGAGTGGATGCCACTCCTTGAGGGGGAGACGCCGGAGAACGTGAATGAGGGTGACGTCCTCGCAGTAGCTCCAGCCAGAGAGGATCGTCCGAGGGATGGGCGACCGGCAGAATTTGTTCCGGCCAGTTCAGATGAAGAATCCGAAGCACCGGAGATGGACGTGGAGGCGGGGAGTCGACCGATGTCTCCAAGGTCTCCAAGAAAGGGGGAGCAAGCGCTTGGAGAGGATGGCGCCGAAAGGGGACAGCAACAACAACCGCCTCAAGAGCCCCGCACGAGCAGCCGTGTGCGAAGAAGGACAAAAAGATACGATGCCGACAAGGGCATTTGGACTGGGTTCGCGCAAGAGGAGCCTCAAGGAGGCACTGCACAAGAAGGATGGGGCTGAGTGGGAGGGAGCAATAAAATGTAAGCTCGCCTCCCATGAGGAGAATGTCTCCTCAGTTATAGGTTGAGCATGGACGACTGCCATGGGTGATGCGCAAGGGGGAGATTGTTGGAATGATGCTCCTCACCATGGCAGGAGTGACTCCAAAAAGGAACACCAAAAAGACAAGCCTTAGTGGCTTAGTGGTTAATGGTGTCCACCTCTAGAGGCAGGGGCCCGGGTTCAAGTCCCACGAGATGAAATTCTGCCCTGCCTCAAGGGAGGTGGATGCCAGGAAGCTAGCTCAACCTCTAGAGTTCCTCCTTAAGTTTCCAGAAGGCCAAGTGAGGGTCCAGGAAGGTGGCACACCTTCTAGAAGGGGTGACTTGTCCTACAAGGCATCTAGAGGTGTCTTGGTCTTCTGGACACCTTCCCTCCTACTAGAAGCAAGCTGAGGAATCTAGGAAGGGGCAGAAGCTTCTAGAGGAGGGAAGGGATGCCTTCCTAGGTGGGAAAAGGACAGCCTACCAAGGAGCACTCTAGAAGCCATAGAATCTGCTAGGAAGCTCCAAATCTGGCATGCTTTGGTGTTCTGGAAAGCTTAGATCAGTGGCTATAAAGTGCTACTTCTTGTGAGCCTTGATCAAGTGTTAATTCCCATCCAATTGAGGACAAAACTATTGCCTCACTCTCTGACCAGATTTTGCCATCCTTGGACCCAATTGCCTCCACAGTTTCAGCCTCTCCAAAAACAGTTGGTGGTGTGAACCAGCCACTGCTAGGGACCCTCCAGGGTGCACACTCACCCTCAGGACAACAAGTAGTAGCACGGTGTGGCTACCATACACAATGACCGACGAAAGAAGGCATATGTACTGCCTTTGACCAAAGAAATCCACCGTGTGTAGTCAACGTTGACAACTCATAATACGAGTCACAAATGGTCAAAGGGGGAAACAATGGTTTGGGAACACCAAGTATAAAATAGCAAGCACAAGGAGCTTCAATATGTTGTGGCACAGTGTGGATACCATGCACGATGACCAACCAAAGTAGGCATATGTCACTGACCTTGACCAAATAATATCACGGAGTGTGGTAAAGTTTGACAACTCATAACACGAGCCACAAATGGTCAGGGTGGAAGATAATGGTTTTTGAATACTAGTTATCGACTAGCAAGTACAAATACCTTCAACATATAGTGGCAGAGTGTGGCTACAATGCACAGTGACCAACCAAAGTATGCATATGTCACTGACCATGAACAAATAATTTCACTTCATGTGGTCAACATGTACAACTCACAACACGAGTCACAGATAGTCAGAGGGGGATATCAATGGTTAGGGAACACTAGCTGTCAAAAAGAAAGCACAAAGACCTTTGATACGTAATGACACGGCGTGGTAACCATATACGGTGATGAACAAAAGTAGGCATATGTCACAAACCATGACCAAACGGATTTCACAGTGTGTGGTAAACGTTGAAAACTCATAACACGAGTCACAAATGGTCAGTGGGGGAAACCATGGGTTGGGAACACTAGTTATCAACTAGCAGGTAGAAAGATTTTCAACAAGTAGTGGCACGATGTGGCTAGCGTTCACAGTGACCAACCAAAGGACGCACACGTCATTGACTATGACCGAAGAAGTCCACGATGGATGGTCAACATTGACAACTCATAACTCGAGTAAAAAATGGTCAGAGGGAGAGACAATGGTTAGGGAACCATATGTATCGACTAGAAAGGACAAAGAACTTCAATACGTAGTGGCACGGTGTGGCTACTATGCACACCAAACAACCAAACTAGGTATATGTCACTGACCATGATGAAAGTATCTCAATGTAAGTGGTCAACATTCGCCAACCATATCACGAGTCACAAACGGTAAGAGGGGGAAACAATGGTCTGTGAATATCAGTTCTCAACTAGCAAGTACAGCAACCTTCAATCAGTATAAGCACGGTGTGGCTACCATGCACAATGACCGACCGAAGTAAGCATATGTACTACCTTTGACCAAAGAAACCTGTTGTGTGTGGTCAGCGATGACAACTCATAACAGGAGTCACAAATGGTCAGAGGGGGAGACAATGGTCTGGGAACACCAGGTATCAACTAGCAAGCACAAGGACCTTCAATAAGTTGTGGCACGGTGTGGATACCATGCACGATGACCAACCAAAGTAGGCATATGTCACTGACCATGACCAAATAATGTCACTAAGTGTGGTCAACTTTGACAACTCATAACACGAGTCACAAATGGTCAGAGGGGGAGACAATGGTCTGGGAACACCAGGTATCAACTAGCAAGCACAAGGACCTTCAATAAGTTGTGGCACGGTGTGGATACCATGCACGATGACCAACCAAAGTAGGCATATGTCACTGACCATGACCAAATAATGTCACTAAGTGTGGTAAAGTTTGACAACTCATAACACAAGACACGAATGGTCAGAGTGGAAGACAATGGTTTGTGAATACTAGTAATTGAGTAGCAAGTACAAATACCTTCAATATGTAGTGGCACAGCGTGGCTACCATGCACAGGGACCAACCAAAGTATGCATATGTCACTGACCATGACCACTGAATTTCACTTCATGTGGTCAGCGTTGACAACTCACAACACGTGTCACAGATAATCAAAGGGGGGTAACAATGGTTTGGGAACACTAGTTGTCAACTAGAAAGCACAAATACCTTTAAAATGTAGTGACATGGCGTGGTAACCATGTACAGTGACAAACCAAAGTGGGCATATGTCACTAACCATGACCAAACGAATTTCACACTGTGTGGTCAATATTGAAAACTCATAACACGAGTCACAAATGGTCACAGGGGGAAAAAATGAGTTGGGAACACTAGTTGTTAGCTAGCAAGTAGGAAGAAATTCAACAAGTAGTGGCATGGTTTGGCTAGCGTGCACAGTGACCGACCAAAGGATGAATACGTCACTGACTATGACCGAGGAAATCCAGTATGTGTGGTGACCATTGACAACTCATAACACGAGTCACAAATGGTCAGAGGGAGAGACAATGGTTTGGGAACCGTATGCATGGACTAGAAAGGAAAAATAACTTCAATACGTAGTAGCACCGTGTGGCTAATATGCACACCAAGCAACCAAACTAGGCATATGTCACTGACCATGACCAGAGAATTTCAATATGGGTGGTCAACTTTCACCAACCATAACACGAGTCACAAATGGTCAGAGGGGGAAACAATGGTCTGGGAATATCAGTTCTCAACTAGCAAGTACAACACCCTCAAATCAGTAGTAGCACAGTGTGGCTACCATACACAACGACCAACCAAAGTAGGCATATGTACTGCCTTTGACCAAGGTAATCCGTTGTGTGTGGTCAACGTTGACAACTCATAATACGAGTCAAAAATAGTCAAAGGGGGAAACAATTTTTTTGGAACACCAGGTATCAACTAGCAAGGATAATGACCTTCAATGTGTTGTGGCACGGTGTGGATACCATGCACGATGACCAGTCAAGGTATGCATATGTCACTGACCATGACCAAAGAATGTCACCATGTGTGGTAAACTTTGACAGCTCATAACACAAGTCACAAATGGTCAGAGTGGAAGATAATGGTTTCTAAATACTAGTTATCAACTAGCAAGTACAAATACCTTCAATATGTAGTGGCACAGTGTGGCTACAATGCACAGTGACCAACCGAAGTATGCATATGTCACTGACCATGACCAAAGAATTTCACTTCATGTGGTCAATGTCGACAACTCACAACAGGAGTCACAGATATTCAAAGGGGTTAACAACGGTTTGGGAACACTAACTATCAACTAGAAAGCACAAAGACCTTCAATATGTAGTGACACGGCATGGTAACCATGTACAGGGACAAACCAGAGTACGTATATGTCACTAACCATGACCAAACGGATTTCACAATGTGTGGTCAACGTTGAAACTCATAACACGAGTCACAAATGGTCAGCGGGGGAAACCATGGGTTGGGAACATTAGTTATCAACTCGCAAGTAGAAAGATTTTCGACAAGTAGTGGCACGGTGTGGCGATAATGCACAGTGACCAACCAAAGTGTGCATATGTTACCTATGACCGAAGAAGTCCACTATGGGTGGTCAACATTGACAACTTATAACACGAGTCACAAATGGTCAGAGGGAAGGACAATGGTTTGGGAACCCTATGTATCGAGTAGAAAGGACAAAGAACTTTGATACGTGGTGCAACGTTGTGGCTAATATGCACACCAGACAACAAAACTAGGCATATGTCACTGACCATTACGAGAGATCTTCAATATGGGTGGTCATTGTTGACCAACCATGAAGAGTCACAAACGGTCAGGGGAGGAAACAATGCTATGAGAATATCAGTTCTCAACTAGCAAGTACAGCAACCTTCAGTCAGTAGAAGCACGGTGTCGCTACCAAGCACAATGACTGACCAAAGTAGGCATATGTATTGCATTTGACCAAAGAAATCTACCGTGTGTGGTCAACGTTGACAACTCATAATACGAGTCACAAATGGTTAGAGGGAGAAACAATGGTTTGGGAACACCAAGTATCAACTAGCAAGCACAAGGAGCTTCAATATGTTTTGGCACGGTGTGGATACCATGCACGATGACCAACCAAAGTAGGCATATGTCACTAACCATGACGAAATAATGTCACTAAGTGTGGTAAACTTTGACAACTCATAACACGAGTCACAAATGGTCAGAGTGGAAGAAAATGGTTTGTGAATACTAGTTATCGAGTAGCAAGTACAAATACGTTCAATATGTAGTGGCACAGCGTGGCTACCATGCACAGTGACCACTCAAAGGATGCATATGTCACTGACCACGACCAACAAACTTCACTTCATGTGGTCAACGTTCACAAATCACAACACGAGTCACATATAGTCAAAGGGGGGTAACAATGGTTTGGGAACACTAGCTATTAACTAGAAAGTAGGCATATTTCAATGTGTAGTGACACCGCGTGGTAACCATGTACAGTGACAAACAAAAGTAGGCATATTTCACAAACCATGACAACATGGATTTCACAGTGTGTGGTCAATGTTGAAAACTCATAACACGAGTCACAAATGGTCAGTGGGAGAAACCATGGGTTGGAACACTAGTTATCAACTAGCAAGTAGGAATATTTTCAACAAGTAGTGGCATGGTGTGGCTAGCGTGCACAGTCACCAACCAAAGGATGCATATGTCGCTGACTATGACCGAAGAAGTCCACAATGTGTAGTAAATATTGACAACTCATAACACGAGTCGCAAATGGTCAGAGGGAGAGACAATAATTTGGGAACCCTATTTATTGACTAGAAAGGACGAATATCTTCAATACGTAGTGGCGCGGTGTGGCTACTATGCACACCAAACAACCAAACTAGGCATATGTCACTGACCATGACCAGAGAATTTCAATATGGGTGGTCAACATTCTCCAACCATAACACGAGTCACAAATGGTCAGAGGGGGAAACAATGGTCTGGGAATATCAGTTCTCAACAAGCAAGTACAGAGACCTTCAATCGGTAGAAGCACGGTGTGGCTACCATGCACAATGACCAACCAAAGTAGGCATATGTACTGCCTTTGACCAAAGAAATCCGCCGTGTGTGGTCAACGTTGACAACTCATGATAGGAGTCACAAATGGTGAGAGGGGGAGACAATGGTTTGGGAACACTAGGTATTAACTAGCAAGCACAAGGACCTTCAATACATTGTGGCACGGTGTGGATACCATGCACAATGACCAACCAAAGTAGGCATATGTCATTGACCATGACCAAATAATGTCACTAAGTGTGGTAAACTTTGACGATTCATAACACAAGTCACAAATGGTCAGAGTGGAAGACAATGGGTTGTGCATACAAGTTATCGAGTAGCAAGTACAAATACTTTCAATATGTGGTGGCACAGTGGCTACCATGTATAGTGACCAACCAAAGTATGCATGTGTCACTCACCATGACCAACGAATTTCACTTCATTTGGTCAGCGTTGACAGCTCACAATACGAGTCACAGATAGTCAAAGGGGGGTAACAATGGTTTGGGAACACTAGTTATTAACTAGAAAGCACAAATATCTTCAATATGTAGTGACACCGCGTGGCAACCATGTATAGGGACAAACTAAAGTAGGCATATGTAACTAGCCATGACCAAACGGATTTCACAGTGTGTGGTCAACGTTGAAAACTCATGACAAGAGTCAGTAATGGTCAGTGGGGGAAACCTTGGGTTGGGAACACTAGTTATCAACTAGCAAGTAGAAAGATTTTCAACAAGTAGTGGCACGGTGTGGCTAGCGTGCACAGTGACCACCCAAAGGATGCATATGTCACTGACTATGACCGAAGAAGTCTACTATGTATGGTCAACATTGACAACTCATAACACGAGTCACAAATGATCAGAGGGAGAGACAATTGTTTGGGAAACGTATGTATCGACTATAAAGGACAAAGAACTTCAATACGTAGTGGCGCGGTGTAGCTACTATGCACACCAAACAACCAAACTAGGCATATGTCACTGACCATGACCAAATAATTTCAATATGGGTGGTCAACATTCACCAACCATAACACGAGTCACAAATGGTGAGAGGGGGGAAACAATGGTCTGGGAATACCGGTTCTCAACTAGCAAGTACAGTGACCTTCTATCAGTATAAGCACGGTGTGGCTACCATGCACAATGACCGACCAAAGTATGCATATGTACTACCTTTGACCAAAGAAATCCGCCGTGTGTGGTCAGCGTTGACAACTCATAATAGGAGTTGCAAATGGTCAGAGGAGGAAATGGTTCAGGAACACCAGGTATCAACTAGCAAGCAGAAGGACCTTCAATAAGTTGTAGCACACTGTGGATACCATGCACGATGACCAACCAAAGTAGGCATATGTCACTGACCATGACCAAATAATGTCACTCAGTGTGGTAAACATTGACAACTCATAACACAAGTCACAAATGGTCAGAGTGGACGAAAATGGTTTGTGAATACTAGACATCAAGTAGCAAGTACAAATACCTAAAATATGTAGGGGCACAGCGTGGCTACCATGCACAGTGACCAACCAAGGCATGCATATGTCACTGACCATGACCAAAGAATGTTACCATGTGTGGTAAACGTTGTCAGCTCATAACACGAGTCACAAATGGTCACAGTGCAAGATAATGGTTTCTAAACACTAGTTATCGACTAAAAAGTACAACTACCTTCGATATGTAGTGGCACAGTGTGGCTAAAATGCAGAGTGACCAACCAAAGTACGTATGTGTCACTGACCATGAACAAATAATTTCACTTCATGTGGTCAGTGTTGACAACTCACAACACGAGTCACAGATATTCAGAGGGGGGTAACAATGGTTTGGGAACACTAGCTATCAACAAGAAAGCACATAGACCTTCATTACGTAGTGACACGGTGTGGTAACCATGCACAGTGACAAACAAAAGTAGGCATATGTAACTAACCATGATCAAACGGATTTCACACAGTGTGCTCAACGTTGAAAACTCATAACACGAGTCACAAACGGTCAGTGGGGGAAACTATGGGTTGGGAACACTAGTTATCAACTAGCAGGTATAAATGTTTTCAACAAGTAATGGCACAGTGTGGCTAGCGTGCACAATGACCAACCAAAAGATGCATATGTCACTGAATATGACCGAAGAAGTCCATTATGTTTGGTCAACATTGACAACTCATAACACGAGTCACAAATGGTCGGAGGGAGAAACAATGGTTTGGGAACCCTATGTATTGACTAGAAAGGACAAAGAACTTCAATACTTAGTCGCACAGTGTGGCTACTATGCACACCAAACAACCAAAGTAGGCAGATGTCACTGACCATGACCAAAGAATTTCAATATGGGTGGTCAACATTCACCAACCATAAAACAAGTCACAAACGGTCAGAGGGGGAAACAATGGTCTCGGAATATCAGTTATGAACTAGCAAGTATAGCACCCTTCATGGTGTGGCTACCATGCACAATGACCAACCAAAGTAGGCATATGTATTGCCTTTGACCAAAGAAATCCGCTGTGTGTGGACAGCGTTAACAACTCATAATACGAATCACAAATGTTCAGAGGGGGAAACAATGGTCTGGGAACATCAGGTATCAACTAGCAAGCACAAGGACCTTCAACAAATTGTGGCACGGTGTTGATACCATGCACGATGACCAACCAAAGTAGGCATATGTCACTGACCATGACCAAATAATGTCACTAAGTGTGGTAAACGTTGACAGCTCATAACACGAGTCCAAATTGGTCAGCGTGGAAGACAATGGTTTGTGGATACTGTTATTGAGTAGCAAGTACAAATACCTTCAATATTTAGTGGCACAGCGTGGCTACTATGCATAGTGACCAACCAAAGTATGCATATGTCACTGACCATGGCCAACGAATTTCACTTCATGTGGTCAGCATTGACAACTCACAACACGAGTCACAGATAGTCAAAGGGGGCTAACAATGGTTTGGGAACACTAGCTATTAACTACAAAGCACAAATACCTTTAATATGTAGTGACACGGCGTGGTAACCATGTACAGTGACAAACCAAAGTATGCATATGTCACTAACAATGACCAAACGAATTTCATAGCGTGTGGTCAATATTGAAAACTCATAACACGAGTCACAAATGGTCAGAGTGGGAAACAATGGGTTGGAAACACTAGTTGTCAACTAGCACGTACAAAGATATTCATCAAGTGGTGGCGCGGTGTGGCTATCGTGCACAGGGACCAACCAAAGGATGAATACGTCACTGACTATGCCCGAAGAAATCCAGTATGCGTGGTCAACATTGACAACTCATAACACAAGTCACAAATGGTCAGTAGAGATACAATGGTTTGGGAACCCTATGCATGGACAAGAAAGGACAAATAACTTCAATACGTAGTGGCACGGTGTGGCTACTATGTTTACCAAACAACCAAACAAGGCATATGTCACTGACCATGACCAAAGAATTTCAATATGGGTGGTCAACGTTCACTAACCATAACACGAGTCACAAACGGTCATAGGGGGAAACAATGGTCCGGGAATGTCAGTTCTTAACTAGCAAGTATAACGCCCGTCAATCAGTAGTAGCACGCTGTGGATACCATGCACAATGACCGACCAAAGCAGGCATATGTACAGCCTTTGACCAAAGAAATCCGCAGTGTGTGGTCAACGTTGACAGCTCATAATACGAGTCACAAATAGTCAGAGGGGGAAACAATTGTTTCAAAACACCAGGCATCAACTAGCAAGCACAATGACCTTCAACTCATTGTGGCCCGGTGTGGATACCATGCACGATGACCAACCATGGTATGCATATGTCACTGACCATGACCAAAGAATGTTACCGTGTGTGGGACAGCTCATAACACGAGTCACAAATGGTCAGAGTGGAAGACAATGGTTTCGAAATACTAGTTATCGACTAACAAGTCAGATACCTTCAATATGTAGTGGCACAGTGTGGCTACAATGCACAGTGACCAACCAAGATATGCATATGTCACTGACCAAGACCAAACAATTTCACTTCATGTGGTCAATGTTGACAACTCACAACACGAGTCACAGATATTCAGAAGGGCAAACAACGGTTTGGGGACACTAGCTATCAACTAGAAAGCACAAAGACCTTCGATACGTTGTGACACAGCGTGGTAACCATGTACAGGGACAAACCAAAGTAGGCATATGTCACTAACCATGACCAAACCAGTTTCACAGTGTGTGGTCAACGTTGAAAACTCATAACACGAGTCACAAATGGTCAGTGGGGAAAACCATGGGTTGGGAACACTAGTTATCAACTAGCAAGTAGAAATATTTTCAACACCTAGTGGCATGGTGTGGCTAGCGTGCAGAGTGACCAACCAAAGGATGCATACGTCACTGACTATGACCATTGAAGTTCACTATGTATGGTCAACATTGACAACTCATAACACGAGTCACAAATGGTCAGATGGAGAGACAATGGTTTGGGAACCCTATGTATTGAGTAGAAAGGACAAAGAACTTCAAGATGTAGTGGCACGGTGTGGCTACTGTGCACAGAAAACAACAAAACTAGGCATATGTCACCGACCATGATGAAAGAATTTCAAAATGGGTGGTCAACATTCACCAACCATAACACGAGTCACAAACGGTCAGAGGGGGAAATAGTGGTCTGTGAATATCAGTTATCAACTAGCAAGTACAGTGACCTTCAATCAGTATTAGCACGGTGTGGCTACCATGCACAATGACCGACCAAAGTAGGTATATGTACTACCTTTGACCAAAGAAATCCATTGTGTGTGGTCAGCGTTGACAACTCATACTAGGAGTCACAAATGGTCAGAGGGGGACAAAATGGTTTGGGAACACCAGGTATCAACTAGCAAGCACAATGACCTTCAATACATTGTGGCACGGTGTGGATAGCATGCACGATGACCAGCCAAAATAGGCATATGTCACTGACCATGACCAAATAATGTCACTAAGTGTGGTAAAGTTTGACAACTCATAACACGAGTCACAAATGGTCAGGGTGGAAGATAATGGTTTGTGAATACTAGTTATCGACTAGCAAGTACAAATACCTTCAATATGTAGTGGCACAGCGTGGCTACAATGCACAGTGACCAACCAAAGTATGAATATGTCACTGACCATGAACAACGAATTTCACTTCATGTGGTTAACATTTACGACTCACAACACGAGTCACAGATAGTCAGAGGGTGCTAACAATGGTTAAGGAACACTAACTGTCAGCAAGAGAGCACAAAGACATTTGGTACGTAATGACACGGCGTGGTTACCATGTATAGTGACAAACCAAAGTAGGCATATGTCACAAACCATGACCAAATGGACTTCACAGAGTGTGGTTAACGTTGAAAACACATAACACGAGTCACAAATGGTCAGTGGGGGAAACCATGGATTGGGAACACTAGTTATCAACAAGCAATTTGAAATATTTTCAACAAGTTGTGGCACAGTGCGGCTAGCGTGCACAGTGACCAACCAAAGGATGCACACGTCACTGACTATGACCGAAGAAGTCCACTATGTATGGACAACATTGACAACTCATAACGCGAGTCACTAATGGTCAGAGGGAGAGACAATGGTTTGGGAACCATATGTATCGATTAGACAGGACAAAGAACTTCAATACGTAGTGGCACGGTGTGGCTACTATGCACACCAAACAACCAAACTAAGCATATGTCACCGACCATGATCGAAGAATTTCAATATGGGTGGTCAACATTCACCAACCATAACACGAGTCACAAACGGTCAGAGGGCAAAACAATGGTCTGTGAATATCAGTTCTCAACTAGCAAGTACAGCGACCTTCAATCAGTATAAGCACGGTGTGGCTACCATGCACAATGACCGACCAAAGTAGGCATATGTACTACCTTTGATCAAAGAAATCTGCTGTGTGTGGTCAGCGTTGACAGCTCATAATAGGAGTCAGATACGGTCAGAGGGGTAGACAATGGTTTGGGAACACCAGGTATCAACTAGCAAGGACAAGGACCCTCGATAAGTTGTGGACCGGTGTGGATACCATGCACGATGACCAACCAAAGGAGGCATATGTCACTGACCATGACCAAATAATGTCACTAAGTGTGGTAAACATTCACAACTCATAACAGGAGTCACAAATGGTCAGGGTGGAAGATAATGGTTTGTGAATACTAGTTATCGACTAGCAAGTACAAATACCTTCAATATGTAGTGGCACAGCGTGGCTACCATGCACAGTGACCAACCAACGTATGCATATGTTACTGACCATGACCAATGAATTTCACTTCATGTGGTCAGCGTTGACAACTCACAACATGAGTCACTAATAGCCAGACGGGGGTAACAATGGTTTGGGAACACTAGCTGTCAACTAGAAAGCACAAAGACCTTCAATACGTAGCGACATGGCGTGGTAACCATATACAGTGACCAACCAAGCTAGGCATGTGTCACTAACCATGACCAAAAAAATTCAATATGGGTGGTCAACATTCACAACCCATAACATGAGTCACAAATGGTCAGAGGGGGGAAACATGGTTTCAAAACACTATGTATCTTCTAGCAAGAACAAGGATTTTTTGGATGTATTGGCACGGTGTGGCTACCGTGCACAATGACCTACCCAAGTAGGCATACATCACTGCTCATTACCAAAGAAGTTTCGTGTGTGTGGTCAATGTTCACAACTCATAATACCAGTAAAAAATGGGNCATATGAACACCATGTGAGTTGGCTTAGTGCTTATAAAGTTAGATTATGGAGCGATAGGTCCTGGGTTTGAATCCTCGTACGCGCAATATAGAATAGGCTCGCGACCTGGGAGGGGGGCGGCCGTGTTGTGATACCTCAACTCTACCTTCGAGCCTAAGCCGTGGGGGGGTAGGGAGGGTGTCATAATGCGGTCGCAAATCTGTCCTCCAGGTCGTCCACAAAACATCCCTCTAGGGGGGTGGGAGGGAGTATTCCAGTGAAGGTACCTACGCGTAACAAATCAACAAAAACTGACCTGGTGTCAAAGGGATAAACCTTTTGCTATTTATTGAATAGCAAGTAAAAAGACTTTCAACAAGTAGTGGAGCGGTGTAGCTACCATGCACAATGACCAACCAGATTAAGCATGTGCCACTTACCATGGCCAAATAATTTTAACTATTTGTGGTCAACGTTGACAACCCATAATATGGGTCAGGAATTGTCAGAAAGGGAAACAATGGGTTGGAAATACTAGATACCAACTAGCAAGTACAGCGACCTTCAGTCAGTAGTAGCACGGTGTGGCTAGCATGCACAATGAACGACCAAAGTAAGCATATGTACTGCCTCTGACCAATGAAATCCACCGTGTGTGGTCAACGTTGACAACTCATAATACGAGTCACAAATGATCAAAGGGGGAAACAATAGTTTGGGAACACCAAGTATCAAATAGCAAGCACAGGGAGCTTCAATACGTTGTGGCACGGTGTGGATACCATGCACGATGACCAACCAAAGTAGGCATATGTCAATGACCATGACCAGATAATGTCATTAAGTGTGGTAAACTTTGACAACTCATAACACGAGTCAAAAATTGTCAGGGTGGAAGATAATGGTTGGTGAATTCTAGTTATCGACTAGCAAGTACAAATACCTTCAATATGTAATAGCACAGTGTGGCTACAATGCACAGTGACCATCAAAAGTATGCATATGTCACTACCCATGAACAAAGAATTTCATTTCATGTGGTCAATATTTACAACTCACAACACGCGTAACAGATATTCAGAGGGGGCTAACAATGGTTTGGGAACACTAGGTGTCAACAAGAAAGCACAAAGACTTTCGATACGTAATCACACAGCATGGTAACCATGTACAATGACAAACTAAAGTAGGCATATGTCACAAACCATGACCAAATGGATTTCACAGTGTGTGGTCAACGTTGAAAACTCATCACATGAGTCACAAATGGTCAGAGGGGGAAACAATGGGTTAGAACCACTAGTTATCAACTAGAAAGTACGAAGAACTTCAACAAGTAGTGGCACGGTATGGCTAGCGTACACAGTGACCAACCTAAGGATGAATACATCACTGACTATGACCGAATAAGTCCACTATGTGTGGTCAACATTGACAACTCATAACACGAGTCACGAATGGTCAGAGGGAGAGACAATGGCTTAGGAACCCTATGCATGGACTAGAAAGGACAAACAAATTCAATAAGTAGTGGCACGGTCTGGCTAATATGCACACCAAACATCCAAACTAGGCATATGTCACTGACCATAACCAGAGCATTTCAATATGGGTGGTCAACGTTGACCAACCACAACACGAGTCATAAACGGTCAGGGGAGAAAACAATGGTTTGGGAATATCAGTTCTCAACTAGCAATTACAACCACCTTCAGTCAGTAGTAGCACAGTGTGGCTACCATGCACAATGACCGACCAAAGTAGGCATATGTACTGCCTTTGACGAAAGAAATCCGCTGTGCCTGGTCAACGTCGACACCTCATAATACAAGTCACGAATGATCAGAGGTGGAAACAATGGTTTGGGAACACCAATTATCAAATAGCATGCAGAAGGAGCTACAATACGTTGTGGCACGGTGTGCATACCATGCACGATGACCAACCAAGGTATGCGTATGTCACTGACCATGACCAAAGAATGTCACCATGTGTGGTAAACTTTGACAACTCATAACACGAGACACAAATGGTCAGAGAGGGAAACAATGGTTTGGGAAAACCAAGCATCAAATAGCAAGCACAATGAGCTACAATACGTTGTGGCACGGTGTGGATACCATGCACGATGACCAACAAAGTAGGCATATGTCACTGACCATGACCAAATAATGTCACTAAGTTTGGTAAATTTTGACAACTCATAACACAAATCACAAATGGTCAGGTTGGAAGATAATTGTTTGTGAAAACTAGTTACCGACTAGCAAGTACAAATACCTTCAATATGTAGTGGCACAGTGTGGCTACAATGCACAGTGACCAACCAAAGTATGCATATGTCACTGACCATGAACAAAGAATTTCACTTCATGTGGTCAACATTTACAACTCACAACACGAGTCACAGATATTCAGAGGGGGCTAACAATGGTTTGGGAACACTAGCTGTCAACAAGAAAGNAGTCACAAATGGTCAGGGTGGAAGATAATGGTTTGTGAAAACTAGTTACCGACTAGCAAGTACAAATACCTTCAATATGTAGTGGCACAGTGTGGCTACAATGCACAGTGACCAACCAAAGTATGCATATGTCACTGACCATGAACAAAGAATTTCACTTCATGTGGTCAACATTTACAACTCACAACACGAGTCACAGATATTCAGAGGGGGCTAACAATGGTTTGGGAACACTAGCTGTCAAGAAGAAAGTACAAAGACCTTTGATACGTAACGACACGGTGTGGTAACCATGTATAGTGACAAACCAAAGAAGGCATATGTCACGAACCATGACCAAATGGATTTCAGAGTGTGTGGTCAACGTTGAAATCTCATAACACGAGTCACAAATGGTCAGTGGGGGAAACCATGGGTTGGGAACGCTAGTTATCAACTAGCAAGTAGAAAGATTTTCAACAAGTAGTGACACGGTCTGGCTAGGGTGCACAGTGACCAACCAAAGGATACACACTTTACTGACTATGACGGAAGAAGTCTACTATGTATGGTCAACATTGACAACTCAGAACACGAGTCAAAAATGGTCAGAGGGAGAGACAATGGTTTGGGAACCCTATGTATCGACTAGAAAGGACAACAAACTTCAATACGTAGTGGCACTGTGTGGCTACTATGCACACCAAACAGCCAACTAGGCATATGTCACTGACCATGATGAAAGAATTTCAATATGAGTGGTCAGCATCTAGCAACCATAACAGGAGTCACAAACGGTCAGAGGGGAAAACAATGGTCTGTAAATATCAGCTCTCAACTAGCAAGTACAGCGACCTTCAATCAGTATAAGCACGGTGTGGCTACCATGCACAATGACCGACCAAAGTAGGCACATATACTACCTTGGACCATAGAAATCAGATGTGTGTGGTCAGCGTTGACAACTCATAATAGGAGTCATAAATGGTCATGGGGGGAAACAATGGTTTGGGAACACCGGGTATCAACTAAGAAGCACAAGGACCTTCAATACGTTGTGGCACAGTGTGGATACCATGCACGATGACCAACCAAAGTAGGCATATGTCACTGACCATGACCAAATACTGTCACTAAGTGTGGTAAACTTTGACAAGTCATAACACGAGTCACATATGGTCAGAGTGGAAGACAATGGTTTGTGAATACTAGTCATCAAGTAGCAAGTACAAATTCCTTCAATATGTAGTGGCACAGCGTGGCTACCATGCTCAGTGACCAACCAAAGTATGCATATGTCACTGACCATGACCAACAAATTTCACTTCATGTGGTCAGCGTTGACAACTCACAACATGAGTCACAGATAGTCAAAGGGGAGTAACATTGGTTTGGGAACACTAGCTATTGACTAGAAAGCATAAATACCTTCAATACGTAGTGACACTGCGTGGTAACCATGTACAGTGAAAAACCAAAGTAGGCATATGTCACTAACCAAGACCAAACGAATTTCACAGTGTGTGGTCAACGTTGAAAACTCATCACACGAGTCACAAATCGTCATAGGGGGAAACAATGGTTAGGGAACACAAAGTATCAAATAGCAAGAAGAAGGAGCTACAATGCATTGTGGCACGGTGTGGACACCATGCACGATGACCAGCCAAAGTAGGCATATGTCACTGACCATGACGACCTGATGTCACTAAGTGTGGTAAACTTTGACAGCTCATAACACAAGTCACAAATGGTCAGGGTGGAAGATAATGGTTTGTGAATACTGGTTACTGACTAGCAAGTACAAATACCTTCAATATGTAGTGGCATAGTGTGGCTACAATGCACAGTGACCAACCAAAGTATGCATATGTCACTGACCATGAACAAAGAATTTCACTTCATGTGGTCAACACTTACAACTCACAACACGAGTCACAGATAGTCAGTGGGGGCTAACAATGGTTTGGGAACACTAGCTGTAAACAAGAAAGTACAAAGACCTTTGATACGTAATGACACGGCGTGGTAACCATGTATAGTGAAAAACCAAAGCAGTCATATGTCACAACCCATGACCAAACGGATTTCACAGTGTGTGGTCAACGTTGAAAACTCATAACACGAGTCACAAATGGTCAGTGGGTGAAACCATGGGTTGGGAACGCTAGTTATCAACTAGCAAGTAGAAATATTTTCAACAAGTAGTGGCACGGTGTGGCTAGGGTGCACAATGACCAACCAAAGGATACACACGTCACTCACTATGACCGAAAAAGTCTACTATGTATGGTCAACATTGACAACTCATAACACGAGTCACAAATGGTCAGAGGGAGTGACAATGGCGTGGGAACCCTATGTATTGACTAGAAAGGACAAAGAACTTCAATACGTAGTGGCACGGTGTGGCTACTATGCACACCAAACAACCAAACTAGGCATATGTCACTGACCATGAAGAAATAATTTCAATATGGGTGGTCAACATTTACCAACCATAACACGAGTCACAAATGTTGAGTGGGGGAAACAATGGACTGGGAATATCAGTTCTCAACTAGCAAGTACAGCGACCTTCAATCAGTATAAGCACGGTGTGGCTACCATGCACAATGACTGACCAAAGTTGGCATATGTAATGCCTTTGACCAAAGAAATTTGTTGTGTGTGGTTAATGTTGACAACTCATAATAGTAGTCACAAATGGTCAGAGGGAGAGACAATGGTTTGGGAACACCCGGTATTAACTAGCAAGCACAAGAACCTTCAATAGGTTGTGGCACGGAGTGGATACTATGCACAATGACCAACCAAAGTAGGCATATGTCACTGACCATGTCCAAATAATGTCACTAAGTGTTGTAAACTTTGAAGATTCATAACACAAGTCACGAATGGTCAGAGTGGAAGACAATGGTTTGTGAATACTAGTTATCGAGTAGCAAGTACACATACCTTCAATATGTAGTGGCACAGCGTGGCTACCATGTTTAGTGACCAACCAAAGTATGCATGTATCACTGACCATGACCAACGAATTTCACTTCATGTGGTCAGCGTTGACAACTCACAACACGAGTCACACATAGTCAAAGGGGGGTAACAATGGTTTGGGAACACTAGCTATT
Organism: Penium margaritaceum; assembly: GCA_023375785.1. NCBI lineage: Eukaryota > Viridiplantae > Streptophyta > Zygnematophyceae > Desmidiales > Peniaceae > Penium > Penium margaritaceum. The sequence goes on from SZWC01003799.1 coordinate 48,078, forward strand.
AACTAGAAAGCACAAATACCTTCAATATGTAGTGACACGGCGTGGTAACCATGTACAGTGACAAACCAAAGAAGGCATATGTCACTAACCATGACCAAACGGATTTCACAGTGTGTGGTCAACGTTGACAACTCATAACACGGGTCACAAATGGTCAGTATGTGAAACCATGGGTTGGGAAGACTGATTATCAACTAGCAAGTAAAAAGATTTTCAAAAATTAGTGGCACGGTGTGGCTAACGTGCACAATGACCAACCAAATGATGCATATGTTACTGACTATGGCCGAAGAAGTCCACTGTGTGTGGTCAACATTGACAACTCATAACACGAGTCACAAATGGTCAGAGGGATAGACAATGGTCTTGGAACCCCATGTATCGACTAGAAAGGACAAAGAACTTCAATACGTAGTGGCACGGTGTGGCTAATATGCACACCAAACAACCAAACTAGGCATATGTCACTGACCATGACCACAGAATTTGAATATGGGTTGTCAACGTCGACCGACCATAACACGAGTCACAAATGGTCAGGGGAGGAAAAAATGCTATGGGAATATTAGTTCTCAGCTAGCAAGTACAACAACCTTCAGTCAGTAGTAGCACGGTGTGGCTACCATGCACAATTACCGACCAAAGTAGGCATATGTAGTGCCTTTGACCAAAGAAAGCCGTTGTGTGTGGTCAACGTTGACAACTCATAATACGAGTCACAAATGGTCAGATGGGGAAACAATGGTTTGGGAACACCAAGTTTCAAATAGCAAGCACAAGGAGCTCCAATACGTTGTGGCACGGTGTGGATACCATGCACGATGACCAACCAAAGTAGGCATGTGTCACTGACCATGACCAAATAATGTCACTACGTGTGGTAAACTTTGACAACTCATAACACGAGTCACAAATGGTCAGGGTGGAAGATAATGGTTTGTGAATCATAGTTATCGACTAGCAAGTACAAATACCTTCAATATGTAGTGAAACACTGTGGCTACAATGCACAGTGACCAACCAAAGTATGCATATGTCACTGACCATGACCAAACGAATTTCACAGTGTGTGGTCAACGTTGAAAACTCATCACACGAGTCACAAATGGCCAGAGGGTGAAACAATGGGTTAGGAACACTACTTATCAACCAAAAAGTACGAAGAACTTCAACAAGTAGTGGCACGGTGTGGCTAGCGTGCACAGTGACCAACCAAAGGATCAATACATCACTGACTATGATCGAAGAAGTCCACTATGTGTGGTCAACATCGACAACTCATAACACAAGTCACGAATTTGGTTTGGGAAGCCTATGAATGGACTACAAAGGACAAATAACGTCAATACGTAGTGGCACGGTGTGGCTTATGTGCACACCAAACGTCCAAACTAGGCATATGTCAGAGGGAGAGACAATGGTTTGGGAAGCCTATGAATGGACTACAAAGGAAAAATAACGTTAATACGTAGTGCCACGGTGTGGCTAATATGCACACCAAACGTCCAAACTAGGCATATGTCACTGACCATGACCAGAGAATTTCAATATGGGTCGTCAACGTTGACCAACCATAACACGAGTCACAAACGGTCAGGTGAGGAAACAATGCTATGGGAATATCAGTTATCAACTAGCAAGTACAACAACCTTCAGTCAGTTGAAGCACGGTGTGCCTACCATGCACATTGACCGACCAAAGTAGGCATATGTACTGCCTTTCACCAAAGAAATCCGCTGTGTCTGGTCATCGTCGACAACTCATAAGACGAGTCACAAATGGTCGGAAAGGGAAACAATTGTTTGGGAACACCAGGTTTCTACTAGAAAGCACAAGAACCTTCAATACGTTGTGGCACGGTGTCGATACCATGCAAGATGACCAACTAAAGTAGGCATGTGTCACTACCCTTGACCAAATAAAGTAACTAAGTGTGGTAAACCTTGACAACTCATAACGCGAGTGACAAATGGTCAGAGTGGAAGTCAATGGTGTGTGAAAACTAGTCATCAAGTAGCAAGTAGAAATACCTTCAATATGTAGTGGTACAGCGTGGGTACCATGCATAGTGACCAACCAAAGTATGCAAATGTCACTGACCATGGCCAACGAATTTCACTTCATGTGGTCAGCGTTGAAAACTCACGACACGAGTCACATCTAGTCAAAGGGGGAAAAATTGGTTTGGGAACACTAGCTATTGACTAGAAAGCACAAGTACCTTCAATATGTAGTAACACGGCGTGGTAACCATGTACAGTGACAAACCAAAGTAGAAATATGTCACTAACCATGACCAAACAAAATTCACAGTGTGTGGTCAACGTTGAAAACTCATCACACGAGTCACAAATGGTCAAAGGGGGGAACAATGGGTTAGGAACACTAGTTATCAACTAGCAAGTATGAAGAACTTCAACAAGTAGTGGCACGGTGTGGCTAGCATGCACAGTGACCAACCAAAGGATGAATATGTCACTGACTATGACCGAAGAAGTCCACTATGTGTGGTCAACATTGACAACTCATAACCAGAGTCACAAATGGTCAGAGGGAGAGACAATGGTTTCATAACCCTTTGCATGGACAAGAAATGATAAATAACTTCAATACGTAGTGACACGGTGTGGCTAACATGCACACCAAACATCAAAACTAGGCATATGTCACTGACCATGACCAGAGAATTTCAATATGGGTGGTCAACGTTGACCAGCCATAACACGAGTCACAAACAGTCAGGGGAGGAAACAATGGTTTGGAAATATCAGTTCTCACCTAGCAAGTACAACAAAATTCAGTCAGAATTAGCACGGTGTTGCTACCATGCACAATGACCGACCAAAGTAGGCATATGTACTGCCTTTGATGAAAGAAATCCGCTGTGTCTGGTCAATGTCGACAACTCATAATACGAGTCAAAAATGGTCTGAGGGGGAAACAAAGATTTGGGAACACCAAGTATCAACTAGCAAGCACAAGGAGCTACAATACGTTGTGGCACGGTGTGGATACCATGCACGATGACCAACCAAGGTATGTATATGTCACTGACCATGACCAAAGAATGTCACCATGCGTGGTAAACTTTGACAACTCATAACACGAGTCACAAATGGTCAGTGTGGAAGATAATGGTTTGTGAATACTGGTTATCAACTAGCAAATACAAATACATTCAATATGTAGTGGCACAGTGTGGCTACAATGCACACTGACCAACCAAAGTATGCATGTGTCACTGACCATGAACAAAGAATTGCACTTCATGTGGTCAACATTTGCAACTCACAACACGAGTCACATATAGTCAAAGGGGACTAAGAATGGTTAGGGAACACTAGCTGTCAACAAGAAAGCACAAAGACCTTCGATACGTAATGACACGGCGTGGTAGCCATGTATAGTGACAAACCAAAGTAGGCATACGTCACAAACCATGACCAAACAGATTTCACTGTGTGTGGTCAACGTTGAAAACTCATAACACGAGTCACAAATGGTCTGTGGGGGAAACCATGGGTTGGGAACACTAGTTATCAACTAGCAAGTAGAAATATTTTCAACAAGTAGTGGCACGGTGTGGCTAGCGTGCACAGTGACCAACCAAAGGATGCACACGTCACTGACTATGACCGAAGAAGTCCACTATGTATAGTCAACATTGAAAACTCATAACACGAGTCACAAATGGTCTGTGGGGGAAACCATGGGTTGGGAACACTAGTTATCAACTAGCAAGTAGAAATATTTTCAACAAGTAGTGGCACGGTGTGGCTAGCGTGCACAGTGACCAACCAAAGGATGCACACGTCACTGACTATGACCGAAGAAGTCCACTATGTATAGTCAACATTGAAAACTCATAACACGAGTCACAAATGGTCAGAGGGAGAAACAATGGGTTGAGAACCCTATGTATTGACTAGAAAGTACAAAGAACTTCAATACGTAGTGGCATGGTGTGGCCACTATGCACAACAAACAACCAAACTAGGCATATGTCACCAACCATGATGAAAGAATTTCAATATGGGTGGTCAACATTCACCAACCATAACACAAGACACAAACGGTTAGAGGGGGAAATAATGGACTATGAATATCAGCTATCAACTAGCAAGTACAGCGACCTTCAATCTGTATAAGCACGGTGTGGCTACCATGCACAATGACCAACCAAAGTAAGCATATGTACTACCTTTGACCAAAGAAATCCGCTGTGTGTGGTCAGCGTTGACAACTCATAATAGGAGTCACAAATGGTCAGAGGGGGAGACAATGGTTTGGGAACATCAGGTATCAACTAGCAAGCACAAGGACCTTCAATACGTTGTGGCACGGTGTGGATACCATGCACGATGACCAACCGAATTAGGCATATGTCACTGACCATGACCAAAAATTTTCACTGAGTGTGGTCAACTTTGAGAACTCATAACACGAGTCACAAATGGTCAGGGTGGAAGATATTTGTTTGTGAATACTAGTTTTCGACTAGCAAGTACAAATACCTTCAATATGTAGTGGCACAGCGTGGCTACCATGCACAGTGACCAACCAAGGTATGCATATGTCACTGACCATGACCAACAAATTTCACTTCATGTGGTCAGCATTGACAACTCACAACAGGAGTCACTGACAGTCAGAGGGGGGTAACAATGGTTTGCGAACACTAGCTATTAACTAGAAAGCACAAAGACCTTCAATACGTAGGGATACGGCGTGATAACCACGTACACTGACAAACCAAACAAGGCATATGTCACTAACCATGACCAAAGAATTTCAATATTGGTGGTCAAAGTTTACAACCCATAACATGAGTCACAAATGGTTAGAGGGTAAAAACATGGTTTCAAAACACTATGTATCTTCTACCAAGTAAACAGATTTTTTGTATGTATTGGCACGGTGTGCCTACCGTGCACAATGACCTACCCAAGTAGGCATACATCACTGCTCATGACCAAAGAAGTTTAGTGTGTGTGGTCAACGTTCACAACTCATAATACAAGTCAAAACTGGACAGAGATAAAAACAATGGTTGGGGAATACTCGGTATCGACTAGCAATTACAAAGACCTTCGATAAGTGGTGGCACTGTGTGGCTACCATGAACAATGACCAACCAAAGCATGCTTGTGTCACTGAATGTCATAAAAAGAGTTTTGCTGTGTGTAGTCAACATTCCTTCTTACGGCTGGTCAATCGGAGCAATGGTTGAGAGGTTATTCAAGCTCAAGGTTGCAAAATTTGAAATTCTGTCTGCGTCAAGTTTTTATGATGAAACTAACTTTGTTATCGTTCAAACTTTTGAAAACGACCCTCTAATCTTACACCCCTTATTTTATGCCATTTACCCATATGAACCCTTATAATGTCATTTGGACATCACATGTATACCATGAGAGTTGGCTTAGTGCTTATAGAGTTAGGTTCTTGAGCGCTAGGTTCTAGGTTTCAATCCTTGTACGCGCAATATAGAATAGGCTTGCCACCTGGGGAGGGGGGCGGCCGTGTTGTGGTACATCAACTCTACCTTTGAGCCTTAGCCTTGGGGGACAGGGGGGGTGTCCTAATGCGGTGGTAAATCTGTCCTCAAGGTTGTCCATGGAACATCCCTCTAGGGGGTCGGGAGGGAGTATTCCAGTGAAGGCACCTGCGCGTAACAAATCAACAAAAACTGACCTGGTGTCAAAGAGAGAAACCTTTTGCTATTTATTGACTAGCAAGTACAAAGACGTTCAACAAGTAGTGGAACGGTGTGGCTACCATACACAATGACCAACCAGATAAGGCATGTGCCATTGACCATGACCAAATAATTTTACTATGTGTGGTCAACGTTGACAACCCATAACATGGGTCACGAATTATTAGAGGGGGAAAGAATGGTTTGGGAATACTAGATACCAACTAGCAAGTACAACGAACTTCAGTCAATAGTAGCACGGTGTGGCCACCATGCACAATGACCAACCAAAGTAAACCTATGTACTGCCTTTGACCAAAGAAATCCGCCGTGTGTGGTCAGCGTTGACAACTCATAATAGGAGTCACAAATGGTCAGAGGGGGAGACAGTGGGTTGGGAACACCAAGTATCAACTAGCAAGCACAAGGACCTTCAGTATGTTGTGGCACGGTGTGGATACCATGCACAATGACCAACCAAAGAAGGCATATGTCACTGATCATGACCAAATAATGTCACTAAGTGTGGTAAACGTTGACAACTCATAACACGAGTCACAAATGGTCCAGGTGAAAGAAAATGGTTTGTGAATACTAGTTATCAACTAGCAAGTACAAATACCTTCAATATGTATTGGCACAGTGTGGGTACAATGCACAGTGACCAACCAAAGTATGCATATGTCACTGACCACAAACAAAGAATTTCACTTTATATGGTCAACATTTACAATTCACAACACGAGTCACAGATAGTCAGAGGGGGCTAACAATGGTTTGGGAACACTAGCTGTCAACAAGAAAGCACAAAGACCTTCGATACGTAATGACATGGCATGGTGACCATGTACAGTAACAAACCAAAGTGGGCATATTTCACAAACCATGACCAAAGAATTTCAAAATGGGTGGTCAACGTTCACAAGCCATAACATGAGTCACAAATGGTCAGAGGGGAAAAACATGGTTTCAAAACACTATGTATCTTCTAGAAAGTACAAAGATTTTTTGGATGTATTGGCACGGTGTGGCTACCGTGCACAATGACCTCTCCAAGTAGGCATACATCACTGCTCATGACCAAAGAAGTTTAGTGTGTGTGGTCAACGTTCACAACTCATAAAACAAGTCAAAAATGGACAGAGGGAGAAATGATGGTTTGGGAATACTCGGTATCGACTAGCAAGTACAAAGACCTTCAATACGTGGTGGCACGGTGTGGCTACCATGCACAATGACCAACCAAAGTATGCTTGTGTCACTGAATATCATAAAAAGAGTTTCACTGTGTGTAGTCAACTTTCCTTCTTACGGCTGGTCAATCGGAGCAATGGTTGAGAGGTCATTCAAGCTCGAAGTTGCAAAATTTGAAATCCCGTCTCCGTCAAATTTTTATGATTAAACAAACTTTGTTATCATTCATACTTTTGAAAACTACCCTCTNATGGGCAGAGGGAGAAACAATGGTTTGGGAATACTCGGTATCGACTAGCAAGTACAAAGACCTTCGATAAGTGGTGGCACGGTGTGGCTACCATGCACAATGACCAACCAAAGTATGCTTGTGTCACTGAATATCATAAAAAGAGTTTCACTGTGTGTAGTCAACTTTCCTTCTTACGGCTGGTCAATCGGAGCAATGGTTGAGAGGTCATTCAAGCTCGAAGTTGCAAAATTTGAAATCCCGTCTCCGTCAAATTTTTATGATTAAACAAACTTTGTTATCATTCATACTTTTGAAAACTACCCTATAATCTTACACCCCCTTATTTTATGCCCTTTACCCATAGGAACCCTTATCATGTCATTTGGACATCACATGAACACCATGTGAGTTGGCTTAGTGCTTATAGAGTTAGATTCTGGAGCGGTAGATCCTGGGTTTGAATCCTCGTACGCGTAATATAGAATAGGCTTGCGACCTGGGGAGGCAGCCGTGTTGTGGTACCTCAACTCTACCTTCGAGCCTAAGCCGTGGGCGGTAGGGGGGTGTCATAATGCGGTCACAAATCTGTCCTCCAGGTCTTCCACGGAACATCCCTCTAGAGGGGTGGGAGGGAGTATTCGAGTGAAGGCACAGACGCGTAACAAATCAACAAAATTCAACCTGGTGTTAAAGGGAGAAACCTTTTGCTATTTATTGACTAGCAAGGACAAGGAATTTCAACAAGTCGTGGAACGGTGTGGCTACCATGCACGATGACCAACCAGATTAGGCATGTGCCACTTACCATGACCAAGTAACTTTACTATGTGTGGTCAACGTTGACAACCCATAATATGGGTCACAAACTGTCAGAGGGGGAAACAATGGTTTGGGAATACATGATACCAACTAGCAAGTACAATGACATTCAGTCAGTAGTAGCACGGTGTGGCTACCATGCACAATGATGGACCAAAGTAAGCATATGTACTGCCTTTGAGCAAAGAAATCCATTGTGTGTGGTCAACGTTGACAACTCATAATATGAGTCACAAATGGTTAGACGGAGAAACAATGGTTTGGGAACACCAAGTATAAAATAGCAAGCACAAGGACCTTCAATACATTGTGGCACGGTGTGGATACCATGCATGATGACCACCCAAAGTAGGCATATGTCACTGACCATGACCAAGTAATGTCACTAAGTGTGGTAAACTTTGATAACTCATACTACTAGTCACAAATGGTCAGGGTGGAAGATAATGGTTTGTGAATACTAGTTATCGACTGGCAAAAACAAAAACCTTCAATATGTAGTGGCACATTGTGGCTACAATGCACAGTGACCAACCAACGTATGCATATGTCACTGACCATGAATAAAGAATTTCACTTCATGTGGTCAACTCACAGCACGAGTCACAGATAGTCAGATGGGGGCTACCAATGGTTTGGGAACACTAGCTGTCAACAAGAAAGCACAAAGACCTTCAATACGCAATGACACGGTGTGGTAACCATGTAAAGTGACAAACCAAAGTAGGCATATGTCACAAACCATGACCAAATGGATTTCACAGTGTGTGGTCAACATTGAAAACTCATAACACGAGTCACAAATGGTCAGTGGGGGAAACGATGGGTTGGCAACACTAGTTATTGACTAGCGAGTAGAAAGATTTTCAACAAGTAGTGGCACGATGTGGCTAGCGTGCGCAGTGACCAACCAAGGGATGCACACGCCAATGACTATGACCGAAGAAGTCCACTATGTATGGTCAACATTGACAACCCATTACACGAGTCACAAATGGTCAGAGGGAGAGACAATGGTTTGGGAACCCTATGTATCAACTAGAAAGGACAAAGAACTTCAATACGTAGTGGCACGGTTTGGCTACTATGCACACCAAAGAACCAAGCAAGGCATATGTCACTGACCATGATGAAAGACTTTCAATATGGGTGGTCAACATTCACCAATCATAACACGAGTCAAAAACGGTCAGAAGGGGAAACAATGGTCTGTGAATATCAGTTCTCAGCTAGCAAGTACAGAGACCTTCAATCGGTATAAGCACGGTCTGGCTACCATGCACAGTGACCGACCAAAGTACGCATATGTACTACGTTTGACCAAAGAAATCCGCTGTGTGTGGTCAGCGTTGACAACTCATAATAGGATTCACAAATGGTCAGAGGGGGAGACAATGGTTTGGGAACACCAGGTATCAAGTAGCAAGCACAAGGACCTTCAATAAGTTGTGGCACGGCGTGGATACCATGCACGACGACCAACCAAATTAGGCATATGACACTGACCATGACCAAATAATTTCACTAAGTGTGGTCAACTTTGACAACTCATAACACGAGTCACAAATGGTCAGGGTGGAAGATAATGGTTTGTGAATACTACTTATTGACTAGCAAGTACAAATACCTTCAATATGTAGTGGCACAGCGTGGCTACCATGCACAGTGACCAACCAAGGTATGCATATGTCACTGACCATGACCAACGAATTTCACTTCATGTGGTCAGCATTGACAACTCACAACACGAGTCACTAATAGTCAGGTGGGGGTAACAATGGTTTGGGAACACTAGATATCAACTAGAAAGCACAAAGATTTTCAATACGTAGTGACACGGCGTGGTAACCACGTAAAGTGACAAACCAAACTAGGCATATGTCACTAACCATGACCAAAGAATTTCAATATGGGTGGTCAACGTTCACAACCCATAACATGAGTTACAAATGGTTAGAGGGGGAAAACATGGTTTCAAAAACCTATGTATCTTCTAGCAAGTACAGAGATTTTTTGTATGTATTGGCAAGGTGTGGCTACCGTGCACAATGACCTACACAAGTAGGCATACATCACTGCTCATGACCGAAGAAATTTAGTGTGTGTGGTCAACGTTCACAACTCATAATACAAGTACAAAATTGGCAGAGGAAGAAACAATGGTTTGGGAGAACTCGGTATCGACTAGCAAGTACGAAGACCTTCGATAAGTGGTGGCACGGTGTGGCTACCATGCACAATTACCAACCAAAGTATTCTTGTGTCACTGAATATCATAAAAAGAGTTTCACTGTGTGTAGTCAAATTACCTTCTTACGGCTGGTCAATCGGAGCAATGGTTGAGAGGTTGTTCAAGCTCGAAGTTGAAAATTTTGAAATTCCGTCTGCGTCAATTTTTAATGATGAAACTAGTTTTGTTATCATTCATACTTTTGAAAACGACCCTCTAATCTTACACCCCTTGTTTTATGCCTTTTACCCATAGGAAGCCTTGTAATGTCGTTTGGACAACATATGAACACCATGTGAGTTGGCTTAGTGCTTATAGAGTTAGGTTCTGGAGCGGTAGGTTCTGGGTTTGAATCCTCGTACGCACAATATAAAATAGGCTCGCGACCTGGGGAGGGGGGCGGCCGTGTTGTGATACCTCAACTCTACCTTCGAGCCTGATCCGTGAGGGATAAAGGGGGCGTCAAAATGCGGTCGCAAATCTGTCCCCAAGGTTTTCCAGGGAACATCCCTCTAGGGGGGTGGGAGGGAGTATTCCAGTGAAGGCACCTATGCGTAACAAATCAACAAAAACTGACCTTGTGTCAAAGGGAGAAACCTTTTGCTATTTATTGACTAGCAAGTACAAAGACTCTCAACAAGTAGTGGAACGATGTGGCTACCATGCACAATGACCAACCAGATTAGGCATGTGCCACTTACCATAAACAAATAATTTTACTATGTGTGGTCTACGTTGACAACCCATTATATGGGTCACAATTTTTCAGAGGGGGAAACAATGGTTTGGGAATACTATATACCAACTAGCAAGTGCAACAACCTTCAGTCAGTAGTAGCACGCTGTGGCCACCATGCACAATGACCGACCAAAGTAGGCATATGTACTGCCTTTGACCAAAGAAATCCGCCGTGTGTGGTCAGCGTTGACAACTCATAATAGGAGTCACAAATGGTCAGAGCGGGAGACAATGGGTTGGGAACACCAAGTATCAACTAGCAAGCACAAGGACCTTCAATGCGTTGTGGCACGGTGTGGATACCATGCACGATGACCAACCAAAGAAGGCATATGTCACTGACCATGACCAAAGAATGTCACTAAGTGTGGTAAACTTTGACAACTCATAACACGAGTCATAAATGGTCTGGTTGGAAGACAATGGTTTGTGAATGCTAGTTATCAACTAGCAAGTACAAATTCCTTCAATATGTTGTGGCATAGTGTGGGTACAATGCACAGTGACCAACCAATGTATGCATATGTCACTGACCATGAACAAAGAATTTCACTTTATGTGGTCAACATTTACAATGCACAACACGAGTCACCGATAGTCAGAGGGGGCTAACAATGGTTTGGGAACACTAGCTGTCAACAAGAAAGCACGAAGACCTTTGACACGTAATGACACGGCGTGGTAACCATGTATAGTAACAAACCAAAGTGGGCGTATGTCACAAACCATGATGTAAGGCGAGGATCCACCGCATCTCCGCAGAGGAAAAGATGGATCCGCGGAGGAGAGATCACCGCCATCCACAGATTCTCGGAACGAGGCTTCTGCGGCCAGTGATCCACGGAGGAGGATAACAGGGGAACCGCGGAGTGTCGGAGAACGCGCAAGGCATGCTGGCTCCCGCAATAGAATTGCGGTAGAGCATGGGGTGGCACGGAATCTAGAAGCAATCGGGCGAAGAGGCGGGAAAAGTTGCCGCCAGGAGACAAAATGGCCGCTGAAGAACAGGAAACGGAGGAAGAGTAGGATGAGAATCCGCGGTGAGAAGGGAACATGGGTCGAGCCGCGGAGAAGCTGAAGCGGTGGACGTGCAGAGATTCACGACGGCAGGACCAGACGTCAAAGGGAAGCTCGACCAATGAGAGCTCAAGATGGGCAGCGATAATCAAGCAGGAGGACCGGGAGGACGCACCGCGCGAAGACGAAGATTTAAGGAAGAACACAAGACCGCGAGCGTCCAAGCCGCGGACCAGATGAAGATGTAGTGGCAGAACGAGGAAATATAGTAGTGAAGAGTGTGTGTGTGTGTCAAGGACGAGACCCGCGGTGCGTGTAGCGCGTCGCGCGGAGTCCGAAATAAGGGAAGGAGTGATGGGAGGTGTCTTAGAGAGCTAGTTTTGATGGATATAAAGTAGTAGTGTAGCGGAGGGATTAGTGCAATCTGGCCAATGACCGAACTTGCCTCCCCTTTGTCTGATCTCTTGTGACTTGAGTTAATGCAAGGATATTTCCCGCTCATGAGCTCAAGAGTCCCTCTGTCTCATCAATCCGCGCGAGTGCTGGTCTTGGTTCACACCCACGCTCCACCCTCTCAGACCCGCACCAGTTGAGGAACTTGCAACCGTGCTCTCCGCGGAGTTGTTCCGCGGAGGACGAATTCATATCTTCTAGGTGCGTGCGGAACCTACTGCTCAATCCACCCCTCCTGAGAGCAACCCAAGATACCGCTGAGTGCTGTCGTCACCAGGGAGCACAAGTCGGGCAAGGAGTGCTCTTGGCGACTCCGCGACCTTGCACACGACCGCGGAACGGGGTTCCGCGGGCGAAGGAGTCAGAGGCCACGAGGTGGCGGACTCTCGTGCTGGCAAGGAGGGAGCCGCGGAGCACTGCCTACGACTGGGACCTAGAAGGTGCGAAGCATCCGCGGAAGTCCAGAAGAGGTAGCGGAGAAGTGAGCAGCAGAGTCGCGGAGCAGCAAAATCGTGGAGCAGGGCAAACGCGGAGTTAGAAGGCGCGGAAGTAGCATTGTGCGCGGCAAAATTGGGGGTATCAGTGTCATGGTGCGGTGAGCGTGGACAGTTCCTTGCTATTTGCTAGCAGAACTGCACGAGCCTTCAGATTCAGTCATACATGTCGGCAGCCAGCTTTGTACATCAGGATACGCGGAGGCAGCACCAGCAGCATTCACAGCAAGCCTCTGTACGCCACTTCTTGCCACGGCCTGCAGCCACAGAGGCGCGCAGTAGGGAGACCTCGCCCACACCCTCTCACACGCCCGTCAGTTCATCGCCGGGCGCGGACCCATTGGGACAGCACCAAAGAGTCATCGAGTGGCTGGGACAGCTACACTGGCGGTGTATCATGAATGCGCTGCAGGACCGCGTGGAGGTGGAAAACGTACACAACCAAGATGTGCGCGGAAGCCACCAGCTCCAGGCCAACGACTCTATAGAGCACAGGTGGTTTTCCAATGTGACACTGCCAACAGACGGACTCTCCGAGACCGGGAGATCACTGGCATACCAAGGACCAGTTTATCAGCGTTGCGGCGGAATGCAACAGTCATGGGCAGCAGCAGAGGAGCACCTACCATCCGCGCCCCTGGCAGGGATGGAAACCTCCTCGCCTCCGCTTATCTCCAGGGAGCTCACCTTCGGGGTGGCTCACCGCTATCAGGCACAGCTGGGATCCAGGCTAGCGGAACGCTCACCTTCGGTAAAGGGAGAAAGAGGGGTGAGACAGCCTCTGCAGGAAGTATGCACCAAACAGCTGGGCAGATCACCTGTGATGCCAAAGACAAGGCAGCAGCACCACCCATCCACAGCAGAACTGGTGGAGGGGGATTTGACAGCCGGGGTAGGACTATCCAACGTGATGGAAGGAGCATCCCCACAGGTGAATCCGCGGTTGGCTGCCGCGGACACCCCACTGACACCAAGCGTAAGGGCAACAGCGAGCCACAACCCACAATTCACTGGATGGCAAGGAACACCGCAAGGGGAACAGGGAGGGGGTATGATGCACCGATCCTCCCTGACTCAGCAGCCATCCCACGTAAACCAGCAGCCAATCACAGGGCCCCAGCCACAGCCCAACCCAGCATTACAAGGGACTCTGCCGTACACGGGGTCCGCGACAATCTCTTCCACCACAGCCCCACCAGGTTGGATGATGATGGGCACCTGGGCCACGCCCTCCGCGGCGGGAGTGCCGCCGCAGGCGCCCATGCAGCAGATACCATCACAGCAACCAACGGCCCCTGTGACGTCGCAACTGATGCCTGTGGCGGTTGGACATCCAGTCTATCACCAGCAACCGATGGGTACCGAACGAGCTGGAATTGCGGTCCATCCAATACTACCTACCAGCCAGGTACAGAGCACTGTACCCCACCCCGCCTACCCAGCGCTCCCGCCGAATCCAGGGACTACTGCGACACCGGCAGTATCTACCACAGCCCCCCTTTACCACCCTGCAGTGTCACATCCTGTACCTCAGGGCTACTGGTTGCCAGGACCTACGGTTCCTGTCGCATTGAACACACAGGCACCGCCCCTTGGGACTACCTTCTACTCCACACCCTACGCGACGCAGGCGACCCCTGTGACTCACTACTATGCTCTTCCGATGAGCAACCCCACACCTGCACCCCAGGGGCAACCACAAATTAGCCACGTGGGCTATTCGGCGGTCACAGCCTCGCACCCCAACCCCCCCTTTCCTGTCTCACACCCATTCCCCGCGGTGACATCCATGGCCAACCGAAATACTGTACCCAAGCTGCAATACGTACGCGCACAGCCAGCTAACATTCCGCGGCTGGAGATCTTCAAGGGGACCCCTGAAGAGGACCCATGGACATGGCTAAAGCAGATCACGATACATGCAAGTATAGGACGGATCCCACCAGACCTTTGCCTGGCCACCGCGGAGCTCCATCTTCAGGGCGAGGCGGAGGACTGGTACAATGCACGAGCACCGTTCAACTCCTTCCAGGATTTTGGCAACGCGCTGATCGAGCGCTTCAAGCGACTAACCAAGGAAGAAGCACTCCGCAAAATTGAGAAGGAGGTGATGCGGAAAGACACCGACATCCGAAGGTTCTTGGATCAGTTCCTCACTTGGGCATCAATCGCAAAGAATCCTCAAGGGGAAGGACTGCCTCTGTGGGTCCTCCTGCAAAATCTCATCCGCGCACTCCCTGATGAGATTAGCAGTTTGATGATCCCTGAACGCTACCAGTCACTACAGGATGCGGTGTAGGACGCCACAGCTATTTCCACACGGCAGCGGTCGACGCGACAGCACCAGGGTGGAGATCCTCATGCTCCAGCACTAGCAGCACAGGCCTCCCAACCCAAGCCTAAGGCATGGTACACTTGCCACAGCCTGGAGCACATCGCTCGAGACTGTCCGTAGAAGCAACAATGTGTTCCGCAAACTGATCCTATGCAGCAAGACCCTATGGTGCAGTAGTGGCAGCGGTATTATAATCAACCATGGCCGGACTCGCAGCCTAAGTAGCAGACGCAAGCCGGGCGGCAGGCACCGGATCATCAAACCCAGACAGTCCCAGCAGGGCAGGGCATTCTGCACAACCCACAGGCACCCGCGAACTCCACGAGCGGAGCCCACAATTTCAAGTTGGGGCTGCCAATGGCGGAGGACGAGACTACAGAATTTGCCCCCACCGCAGCGGAGACCACTCTCATTGCACGAGCCCAAGAATTAGGCTTGCGCGGATGGGATCTCCAGATGCCCGCCAGAGTACATGAAGATATGCGGCGCAAGGCAGAAGTCGCGGAGCAACGTTTCCAAGAGGTAGTTGCTAAACGTACCGTCGTGCTGGAGAAACGACGACAGACAAAACCACCACCCGCAGTGGAAAAGCAACCTGCCCCATCTTCGCCGGCACCAACAGGAGCCCCAGCGGCCGCGGAGGAAAGCACTGATCCCATCCAACGGCTGTTCACCACTCCCATCGCGGAAGTAAACTTCTTTGAGTTCCTCCGCATTCACCCAGAGATCGCACCGCAACTGAAAGAGGAGTTGTGCAGAGCCAATCAACGCCTCTAAGCTGTGGGCATCTCCCTTGGCTGCACCGCGCCCACCGCTGGCACACAGAACACCCGCCGTGCGGAACCTGACACTTCACTCGCACTGAGCCTTGCAGAAGAGGAGTGGGGATGGGCACCGCAGCCCCTGGAACCACCGCGTCGGGATGACAACCATTACGAGGTCGCCTGCTGCATGGTTTGGATATGTGGAAGGAAGTTCCTGGCCATGATTGACACAGGGGCCACCCACACCACTGTGGCGTTCTGCGTTCTTCTAGTGGTCGGATGGACAGACTGCATCCTCCCTACCCGACGCCTTTTCACCAACTCGGCAGGCGGAATGGACTATGGAGATGGGGAAGTTCACGGCCTACCCATACAGGTGGGATCTCTCCATGAACCGTTGAACGTCCAAGTCACGTAGGCCAGGATGTATGACGTACTCCTGGGCATGGATTACCTGGTACCGCGACGGGCCAAACTTCTTTTCTCCCTTGGAATCATGCAACTCAGTTCCGCCTCTAGGGAAGACGCATTTTGCTCCATTACCATCGGAGACAGGGTAGCGGTACCTGTGACCGGCAGCGAATCCTTCTCCCTCCTGGATGCAGCGGCAGAGGACTCTCAAGCTCATACAAGTAGATTGCCCTCCGTCACGGCTGACATGCCTGCCGCGGAACAGGTCATAACAGGAGAATGGCAGGAACTCGCGGAGGAGTCAAGCGAGCCCGGAGTGCAAACCAACCTCCTAGGACTGTGGCAGAGGGGACAATGAGTCCTAGGAGATGGCCATCAACTCTAAGAAGAAGAGGAATTCTACCCACTCCGCGACACGGTACCATCGCCACTACCGCGATGGGATCACATGCTCCACTCACGACTTTCGTCCGCCCAGAAGCAGGACTTCCGTGGTCTGCTGGACGCATTCGTGAACATCTTCGCTGGTTCTGCAGTTGACCTGGGGGCCGTGGAAGCCTTCCATGTCATTTCCACGTGGGACTCCACGCCCACAAAACAGAAGGTGCGGCGCATCCTTCCGGAGCAAGAAAAGATCATCACAAAGGGGCTCGCGACACTCAAGGCGCAGGGGGTGACTGTCCCAATTGTCAGCCCCTGGCGTGCCAATCTGGTCATCGTTGGGAAGCCGGACGGGTCCAAGCGATTCTGCGTTGACTTCCGCGATCTCAACCGCGTGACCGAGGAAGATGCGTACCCCATGCCTCTGATTGTCGACATACAGGAGCGCCAGCAGGGTCGCGGATGGTTCGCAAAGCTCGATGTGAAGACTGCCTTTCACGCCGTCCCAATGCACCAGGACTCCATCGCCAAAAATTTGTTTGTGACACCAGAAGGCCTATATGCGTTTACACGTATGCCCTTTGGACTCCGCAATGCAAGCGCGACATTCCAGCGGGTCATGGACTCTACTCTCCGCGGACTCCCCAATGTCAGCTGCTACATCGACGACATCATGGTCATGGCTCACACCTTCGAGGAACTGTTATCTTCCCTGGCTGCCGTCTTCGCTGCCCTCCGCAGAGCTAACCTGAAGCTCAAGGCAGCCAAGTGCTCTATCAGGGCCGCGGAAATGGAGTTCCTGGGCTTCGTGATGAGCGCGGATGGCATCAAGACGGACACAGAAAAAATCACGGCAATACAGGAATGGCGCCAGCCCACTTCTGCAGGACAAGTGAAGATCTTCCTGGGATTCGTCTCATTCTACCGGAAATTTGTGCATGACCATGCGCGCATCATCAAGTTGCTCCAGGAGTTAACGCACCAGGACGTGCCGTTTGAATGGACGTCAGCTTGCGCGGACACTTGGAAGGAGATCAAGTACCATCTCGTTATCGCGCCTATGATCGAGTTCCCCGACTTCAACCTCCCGTTCTCTATCACCACCGACTGGTCGCGGGACGGACTTGGGGCCATCCTCTCCCAGACAGTGCAGGAACCCACGCAGAGGGTGATCGCCTACGCCAGTAGGGCCCTCACTTATGGGGAGCGGAAGTACCCTCCGGTGAAGGGCGAATGCCTGGCCGTCCTCTGGGCACTCCAACACTTCCGCGATTACATCAAGAATGGCAAGCCGTTCACGGTTCTTACAGACCACCACGCGCTGCAGTGGCTCCTAACTACTCAAAACCATGAAGGCATCCTCGCCAAGTGGGCACTTCTTCTCCAGGGTTACAACATGAAGATCAAGTACCAGCCTGCATTTGCAAACTGCAACGCGGATGCCCTGAGCCGACTTCCGCGCACTAGCTGGCCAGACCCAGACCAGGCACCGCCAGATACAGTGGAGGCACCCCTAAATGATGAAGCACCTGTTCCAGAAATCGGAACACCACCTCCTCCCACCGAGGCAGAATGGGAGGGAGTGGCAAGAGAATTCGACAAGGAGGAACAAGAAGTCGCTTTGCAGCTCTTGAATGAGCTCGATCCCGCCGCGGAGTGGACCGTCGCGGAGACTCTACCAGCCATCGCCGTGTCTGGCCTGCAGCTTGCTCGCAGGTACAACCCTAGCATCCGCGGTTGGACGTTGGAAGAAATTGCTTCCCATATTCCCTCACAATATGCAAATCCGCGAGCCTCGAGAACGTCCGCTGCTCCACCACAGACTTCCCCACTGAGCAAACCACACTCTTCTACTCCCGCCACAACACTTCTAGAGAACCGCCATCCCCTCACTCTAGTAGATTTCTTCCTCTACTCCCTTGAGTCTGCAGAAAGTCTCCGTGCCCTCCTCGACACTCACAATACCTCCCTTTCCCCTCATGGCATCCGCCTCTCATGCACGCGAGGTAGCCTAGCTGGCATCCGCCTATTATCCCGCAGCATCATCCTCACTCACTCTAGCGTACGCGGTGCCAATGCACATGCATCACGCACCTGGGAACCCGCGGTCCTCGCCCCCGGTCCGCCCGCACCCCCCGATGTCCATGTGGCGTGGTGTCACGTGTGGATCTGTGGCCGCAAAATCGCGGCCA
Organism: Penium margaritaceum; assembly: GCA_023375785.1. Lineage (NCBI taxonomy): Eukaryota > Viridiplantae > Streptophyta > Zygnematophyceae > Desmidiales > Peniaceae > Penium > Penium margaritaceum. The sequence continues at coordinate 67,038 of SZWC01003799.1, forward strand.
TCGTGGACACTGGCACAACTCATACAACGATTGCGCTCTGGATGGTCCGCTCGCTCCACATGCAGCACCTCATCCAACCCACTCGACTCCGCTTCTCTATCTCCACCAGAGACATTGACGCGCCGCTCGGACAAATCGCGGGCCTCCCCATGCAGGTGGCGCATGTACATGCGGCACAAACCGTCCAGGTCTGCGATGTCCGCACATACAATATTCTGCTCGCGGCGAACTGGCTCGCGCCGCGCCAAGCGGATATATTAATCGGTGCCGGCATCCTCAGCCTCATTTCCAGTTCCGGCATTCGATCATTCACCCCGCTCTTTACCTCGCATCGGCCATCTCCGAGAGCGGTCACCTCCACTTTCGATTCAGCTCTCACCGGCGCCCAACACACTCAACGGATAACGCGCAGCTGGGCTCTCGCCCGCGGAACATCCGACATGGCACGCAATCAAGGCACGAGGTCCGTGCCTTTGTCGCGCGGGGGTGGACCCTCCCGGCGGCAGCTACGCCGCCCTGCTCTTAACACGGGCGCGGGGCACCGCCCAGCACGGACACCAACACCACCAACGGGAACAGCCGCCCTACCGCGGCAGGGACCCACGACAAGGACCGCACCTGCAAGGACACCAGGACCACTTGCGGCTGCAACAGGCACGTCCCGACCTGGCTCGGTGACAAGAACCCCGCCAACACCAGTGACGGCCACCCCAGCAGCGGCTGCGGCCTCACCGCGGCCCAGCCCGGCCGCAGGGACGACCCTGACACCAACCACAAGACCGGCAGCAACAATCCCACCGCGGTCGAGTTTTGCGGGACGAACACCAACGCAGGTCACGCCATTTATGGCCAAATCACCAGGCCCGTCGCGACAAGGCCCGGCCACAAGCACACCGACGCGGATCGTCATACGTATTGAGCCAGCAGTAGGAGCCACGCAGGCAGCGGCAAGAACAACCGCCAGCCCAACACCAAGCCCGCGAGATGAAGCTCGAACCCTGGCTACCCCAGTCCCCTCCCCTGCCAAGACGGCGCTCTCTCACTTGCCGCCGACCTCGCGCGGCAGTCCAACTCGGCAACCCGCACGCCCCCTGCTGGGCACAAGAACGGTGATGGAGGGGGCGAGAACGTACCTCAAGGAAAGCTCGGGAGACAGCGGAGAGCAGCCCAAGGAAGCCCTGCTGCTGGTGGTGGTAAGCAGCGTCATGCTCTAGCTGCTGACAGAGACTCCGGAAGTGATCCGCGCGGAATTCGAGGATTCACTGTTCAGCAGGATGTGGCAAGTAGTACTAAAGGGAGCAGCCACGGGGGTGCTGGCCCTCGGAGTGCACGAGAGGCAGGTACTCCTACTGGAGACAGCAGGCACAGAGCGCCTTGCTTTGGCACTGCGGGATAGCGTGAACATCAAACCAGGGATGGCCAGTGACATGACTGGCGTCGCGGAACTACTAGACACCGAACGGGCGGACCTATCACTGGAAGCCGCTCGAGTGTGGTGGAACAGGGTGCGGAAGGACCAGCGGAGCAGTCCATAAAGACGGTACGTGCACCTGCTCCAGGAGAGGGCCAGAGCCCTCATCCTGTACCATGTGAATGACCAGGCACCTGGATCGGCAGAGGCACCGCGGAGAAGGTCCGCGACAGACGAATGGAGGTGGGGATATTTGCTCAACCTCGTCTATGCCAGATGGAGCGTTCAGTATCCACAAGAAGAAAGATCGCGGCTTCCGGACACCCAGGGACCTGAGGGATGCTGGATGGAAGCCATGGAAAAATGCTGGACGCTGACGCTCCAGAATGTGATACGCACCAGGGTAGCGGCAGCGGTCGCGGAGACACACTGGACTGTGGTTTGAGGAAAGGGACTGAACCTCAAGCAAGAACAGGTGTGGCACTGGGCCAAGGAGGCAGCGGAAACATGCCAAGAGGACAAGAGCAGGAGGGATGCGGAGGTGGAGGAGGCTCACGAATGCACCCAACCCTCCCCTCAGTTACAGCAGATACAGGAACGCCTGCGGAAGGAATGGGAGGAAGAGGCAGCCGAGTCAGAGCGGGTGGCCGCAGAAGCCGCAAAGAAGGAAGCCGAATTGGCTAAGGAATGGGACGCGGCGGCTAAGACAGACAAGGAGACAGCAGAAGAACTCATAAGGGAAATCATGGGGGAAGCAGAAGTAGCGGCAGCAACAGCAATGGCAGAAGCAGTAGCAGCAGCAGCAGAAGCGGCGGAAGTGGAGGCAGCAGCAGAAGCGGCGGAAGTGGAGGCAACAGTAGCAGCAACAGAAGCGGCAAAAGCAGAGGCAGAGGCAGCAGCAGTAGCGGCAGTGGAGGCAACAGTGATAGCGACAGACAAGGCAGCAGAGGCAGCAGCCACGGAGGCACAAGTAGCAGCAAAAACACAAGCAACTGCGGAGGCGGCCAGAGTGGGAGCAGGTAGGACAGCAACGGATGCAGCAAAGGAAGCAACAATAGATAGGACCGCGGCGAGGCAGGCAGGAGCCGAAGGAGAGCAGATGGAGAAGAGGTACAAGGCTGGCATTAAGCGCTACCGCCCGGAGCCATCCGCTGGCTCCCTACGGCGGAAGGCTCAACTTCAGGCCCGAGCGGCGGTAGTGGTGCGGAAAGGAGCAGCGATGCTGAGCCAGACCAGGACAACAGCGCCGGCAAACACCAGTCGAAGTGAAGAGCCGGCACAGACTTTCCCGGAGGAGACAACTCCTGCTCCGAAAGGAAAGAGGAAGGCGGAAGAGGAAGCGGTCGCGAAGCTAGAGAAAGAGAAACAACCTCAGGTACACAAAGGCCCCAGCCCCGGCGTAACACCGGAACAGTTGGCGCAGGCCGAGCGGGAGGCCGCACAGGCAGCGGAACTTCTGATGGCGGTACTCCGCACAGTACACTTGCCTGCGGAGATGATGCCGGCTCCACTGCGGCCTGTCTTGGGAGAGGCCGCGACAGCAGCTGCACGCAAGGGGCCAGAAAGGAGGGGACGCGCGGAGAAAGAGGCGGTGATGGTGGTTTCCAAAATCAGTGAGTCACAGGGAGACTCGGAAGAGGAACAACCCCTCACACGCAGCCAGGGATTACTACGGGCTCCAGGAACGGCTCCACACAGGAAGGAGGAGGTAATTGAGCTGCACCACGCTGGTGGACGCGGCAGACGCCCGAGCGACCCCGCTGAGAGCAGGTTGCGAGAGCAGTGGGATGAAGGAGAGCTTCGAGCGGTCGGAATCCTTCGGCTCTTCCCTGCACCTGACCCTTGGGACAGAGAGCTGTTGTTCTTCTATGCCCCATGGCCACTGCTATGGGTTGACGGACAGGTTGGGCATGCACTGCTCCCTTGGAGTAAGTCCCCCAAACCTTGTTCGTGGTGCAAGTCCAAGCGAGACACCAGAAGTGTAGCGCAACGGATAGCATGTTGGACTTAGGGACAACAGGTCCTGCGATCGAGCCTTGATGTGCGCAAGAGGTTTTTTGACCTTCTAGCACAGGGGAAGTTTCTTAGTCATTTCTCCATGCATGAGGAGAGTGTGCCATTTGGCGGTCAGTGGATGTGCCAATTGGCAGACTGGTGAGGTGGTGTGGAGTGACCANCCCACACACCTTAGAAGCCAGGCCTAGGACTATATGTACCAGGCTCATTCCTCATTCTAATTACACAATCTGGCCTTAGATGCTCCTCACAGAGTTGTCCAACTAAGGAACAGTATAAAGAAGACACTGGTTGGTCTAAGCCCCAGGAGTTAGTCTTTGACTAGCACCTCGCGCGAAAGTGACCAAGTGTTAAGTGGACACAGTTGCTAGCAAGTGATTGCCTAGGAACTACTTAGTGTGGAACCGTGATCCTGAGGGTAATATCTTCTCCTAGCTGAAATGATAGGAGCGGACGGCAGGTGCTATTGTGTCGGCCCTGTTTTCTAGTCCGTTTGCCTCAGGCCGGTTGAAAAAGGGTTATGGGCCCACACTGACCAGTTGTAAGGCACGCTTCGCTCAACTCTGGTATGCTCTCTCCAGGTGCACACGCCGGCTCCATCAACTCCATCAGCTCCATCAGCTTCATCAGCTCCAACGGCTTGGTCTGCACTTAGCACACAGGGACTAAGGACAAGCTCTGCCCTTGGAGGCACGACCCTTGTGTCCCAACCAGGACAAGCTCTGCCCTTGGTGGCAAGACCCTGGGTGTGTTGGTGTAGATATATTCTGTGTCTGCAGGTGAACATTGGCTGGAGGGGTAAGCAACGGATCTGCATCCTAAAACCGGTAGCAGACATCAGCTAACATGAGCCTACATCGGCCTCAACGCAACAGAGACGTGGAAAGCAGACAAGGGCAACAAAAATGGTTGACCCATTGGGAGGAGTGGGGGCTGCCGCAAGGCAGTCCCCAAGCTCAACAGTGGCTACCACAGGGCAGACCATTGGAGCAAATGTGAGTACCATGTCACTGCCGCAAGGTCTTGGACCCCTGGGAGGAATCCCCATTTTCGAGGGGATTGACTTCCCCCTTTGGAGATGGCAGTTTGAGCTGGCGATGAAAGTGCGCGGCTTCATCAAGCTACTGAAGAGAGAGGAGCAGGTTCCCGCGGAAGGCACATCTAAGCATGAGGCTTGGATGGGTCGAAATGATATTGTAATGTCATTCCTCAGCAACGCGATAGCCAAGAAGTATGTTCCCATCATTGCCGGGTACACGCTGGCTTCCGAAGCTTACGACAAGCTCAAGCGCGTACACCAATCCACCTCCCTCGCGAACAGACTATTCATCTTACAATGGCTGATCAACATGCGGGTGAATGAGGGCAAATCAATCCCCGATTTCCTACAGGAGTTTGAAGGACTCCTTGGCGAGGCTCGCCAGATGAACTGGGACCTTGACGAGAACATGCAAGCCATGATCCTCCTTATGGCGCTACCGGAGAGCTGGAGTCCAATGATCAC
>SZWC01003799.1:89023-107120 GCA_023375785.1 Penium margaritaceum
GGGGGGTGGACCCTCCCGGCGGCAGCTACGCCGCCCTGCTCTTAACACGGGCGCGGGGCACCGCCCAGCACGGACACCAACACCACCAACGGGAACAGCGGCCCTACCGCGGCAGGGACCCACGACAAGGACCGCACCTGCAAGGACACCAGCACCACCTGTGGCTGCAACAGGCACGTCCCGACCTGGCTCGGTGACAAGAACCCCGCCAACACCAGTGACGGCCACCCCAGCAGCGGCTGCGGCCTCACCGCGGCCCAGCCCGGCCGCAGGGACGACCCTGACACCAACCACAAGACCGGCAACAACAATCCCACCGCGGTCGAGTTCCGTGGGACGAACACCAACGCAGGTCACGCCATTTGTGGCCAAATCACCAGGCCCGTCGCGACAAGGCCCGGCCACAAGCACACCGACGCGGATCGTCAGACGTATTGAGCCAGCAGTAGGAGCCACGCAGGCAGTGGCAAGAACAACCGCCAGCCCAACACCAAGCTTGCGAGATGAAGCTCGAACCCTGGTTACCCCAGTCCCCTCCCCTGCCACAACGGCGCTCTCTCACTCGTCGCCGACCTCGCGCGGCAGTCCTACTCAGCAACCTGCACGCCCGCTGCTGGGCACAGAAACGGCGATGGAGGGGGCGAGAACGTACCTCGAGGAAAGCTCGGGAGACAGCGGAGAGTAGCCCAAGGAAGCCTTGCTCTTGGAGGTGGTAAGCAGCGTCATGCTCCAGCTGCTGACAGAGACTCCGGAAGTGATCCGCGCGGAATTCGAGGATTCACTGTTCAGCAGGATGTGGCAGGTAGTACTAAAGGGAGCAGCCACGGGGGTGCTGGCCCTCGGAGTGCACGAGAGGCAGGTGCTCCTGCTGGAGACAGCAGGCGCAGAGCGCCTTGTTTTGGCACTGCGGGATAGCGTGAACATCAAGCCAGGGATGGCCTGTGACATGACTGGCGTCGCGGAACTACTAGACACCGAACGGGCGGACCCATCACTGGAAGCCGCTCGAGTGTGGTGGAAAAGGGTGCGGAAGGACCAGCGGAGCAGTCCAGAAAGACGGTATGTGCACCTGCTCCAGGAGAGGGCCAGAGCCCTCATCCTGTACCAAGTGAGTGACCAGGCACCTGGATCGGCAGAGGCACCGCGGAGAACGTCCGCGGCAGACGAATGGAGGTGGGGATATTTGCTCAACCTCGTCTATGCCAGATGGAGCGTTCAGTACCCACAAGAAGAAAGATCGCGGCTTGCGGACACCCAGGGACCTGAGGGATGCTGGATGGAAGCCATGGAAAAATGCTGGACGCTGACGCTCCAGAATGTGATACGCACCAGGGTAGCGGCAGTGGTCGCGGAGACACACTGGACCGTGGTTTGAGGAAAGGGACTGAACCTCAAGCAAGAAGAGGTGCGGCACTGGGCCAAGGAGGCAGCGGAAATATGCCAAGAGGACAAGAGCAGGAGGGATGCGGAGGTGGAGGTGGTTCGCAAATACACCCAGCCCTCCCCTCAGTTGCAGCAGATGTAGGAATGCCTGCGGAAGGAATGGGAGGAAGAGGCAGCCGAGTCAGAGCGGGTTTCCGCAGAAGCCGCAAAGAAGGAAGCCCGATTGGCTAAGGAATGGGACGCGGCGGCTAAGACAGACAAGGAGACTGCAGAAGAACTCATAAGGGAAATCATGGGGGAAGCAAAAGCAGCGGCGGCAACAGCAATGGCAGAAGCAGTAGCAGCAGAAGCAAAAGCGGCGGAAGTGGAGGCAGCAGCAGAAGCGGCGGAAGTGGAGGCAACAGTAGCAGCAACAAAAGCAGCAAAAGTAGAGGCAGAGGCAGCAGCAGTAGCGGCAGTGGAGGCAACAGTGATAGCGACAGACAAGGTAGCAGGGGCAGCAGCCACGGAGGCACAGGTAGCACCAGAAACACAAGCAACCGCGGAGGCGGCCAGAGTGGGAGCAGGTAGTACAGCAACGGAGGCAGCAAAGGAAGCAACAATAGATAGGACTGCGGCAAGGCAGGCAGGAGCCGAAGGAGAGCAGATGGGGAAGAGGTACAAGGCTGGCATCAAGCGCTACCGCCCGGAGCCATCCGCTGGCTCCCTACGGCGGAAGGCACAACTTCAAGCACGAGCGGCGGCAGTGGTGCGGAAAGGAGCAGCGACACTGAGCCAGACCAGGACAACAGCGCCGGCAGACACCAGTCAAAGTGAAGACCCGGCACAGACTTTCCCGGAGGAGACAACTCCTGCTCCAAAGGGAAAGAGGAAGGCGGAAGAGGAAGCGGTCGCGGCGCTACAGAAAGAGAAACAACCTCAGGTACACAAAGGCCCCAGCCCCGGCGTAACACCGGAACAGTTGGCGCAAGCCGAGCGGGAGGCCGCACAGGCAGCGGAACTTCTGATGGCGGTACTCCGCACAGTACACTTGCCTGCGGAGATGATGCCGGCTCCACTGCGGCCTGTCTTGGGAGAGGCCGCGACAGCAGCTGCACGCAAGGGGCCGGAAAGGAGGGGACGCGCGGAGAAAGAGGCGGTGATGGTGGTTTCCAAAATCAGTGAGTCACCGGGAGACTCGGAAGAGGAACAACCCCTCACACGCAGCCAGGGATTACTACGGGCTCCAGGAACGGCTCCACACAAGAAGGAGGAGGTAATTGAGCTGCACAGCGCTGGTGGACGTGGCAGACGCCCGAGCGGCCCCGCTGAGAGCAGGCTGCGAGAGCAATGGGATGAAGGAGAGCTTCGAGTGGTCGGAATCCTTCGGCTCTTCCCTGCACCTGACCCTTGGGACAGAGAGCCACCGGTCTATGATGAAGAGAACCGCAAGAAGTTCGAGGTGATGAAAGCGCAGCAGGATGGGAGGCAAGCGTGTGGATTGCCGGCAAGATTGCCAGAAACAAAGCAGAAGCCAGGGGAAGCAGTGACAAAGAAAGCGGGGAGGAAGGGGCCCATGGAAACACAAGACTGGCGGATCTGGCAGACCGCCCACATCCTTCTCCGCGACAGCAGCAAGGAACAGCAGAAGGCGGAGGCGCAGAAGGTGTACGCGGACCTGGAAGTACGGCTGGGGGTGGAATTCAACCGCAGGAAAAAGGACGACCTAGCTCGCCTGTGTGAGCAGTATGCCTGGGAGAACGGTCGTCTCTGGAGGATAACTCTGTGTGTCTTGTGGGTGCCCCCGCCAATGTTGCAGAAGGCAGTTGTGGAGGCTTACCACCGCCACCATCACACTGGCGTGCAGGCACTAAAAGATCGCCTGACGCCCATCATCCACATGCCAAACCTGGCGGCCATCATCAAGGATGTGGTACAACATTGCGCCCCCTGCGAACGAGCGCGGAAAACCACGCCGCGGGACCAGCCGCTGTTCCAACCCTTCCCTATCGGCGAGCCGTTGGAAAACATTATCATCGACTTCCACGGCCCCCGCGCACACCGCGACCAAGGGAACCGATACTGGATTGCAGCGGTGGACCACTTCACGAAGTATCTCTGGGTCCGCGCTGTGCCCAACAAGAGTTCAGCCACCGCGGCGAGGTTCATCCGCGAGGAAATCGTCTACTGCTTTGGTGGCTGCAGTGTGGTGCACAACGACAACGGCACGGAGTTCATGGGGGCCTTCAGAGAGGAACTGGAGGAGTGGGGGGTCCGCCACGTGCACTCCGGGCGGTACCGGCCAGAGTCACAAGGGCAAGTGGAGCGGGTGCACGACATACTAGAAAGGGCAATGGCAACCGCGGAGGGCAGCAGCTGGACTGAGAAGCTGAGGAAAACGGCTCACTTCATCAACACGACACCCAGCCGAGCAACCTCCTTCTCATCCCACATGCTTCTCTTCAGACAACCACCGCGTGCGGCAATGGGCATGCCCCAGAAGCCGCTGGGGCTACCGCTTGCCCCAGAGGAGCAAGAGAAACTCTCGGAGGATGAGAAGGACAAGGCGGTCACGGAATGGTTCCGCGAGCACTGCGAGCGGACAAAGGCCATGCGGGCGGAGGCGCGGTTGAGAGGTTCGGTCGCTGCCTCGCGCGGATGTGATGCGGCAAACCGACGGCTGAACCATGGGCCCATCAAGGAAGGCCACCTGGTGTATCTCCGCCCCTTCCCCAGTGCCGGCAGAGAGGCAGGGGAGCCGCGGGAAGTGTACCGCGTGGCTAGCGTGGAGGCGGGGCAAGTGTGGCTGGAGGGACAGGAGGGGTTCAGTGACCACAGCTACCCAGCCACGGAATTTGTGCTGCTGCCACCTGCATGGCAGACGCACATCCCCGAGGCAGGACGTCGCCTACCGCCTCTGGGGCAGCGGAAGGGCTCGAGGGGATGGAGAGTGAAAGAGGTGCTAGACATCTGCGAAGGGCAGGTGTCACGGCAAGAGCAGGAATGGAGCCAGGAACCAGAGGAGGTTGAGGAGGAGGAGTCCGATGTCCGCGAACTTGTCGCGGAGGAGGTGTAGAAGGAACAAGAACGCGAGCCGCGGAGGCGGGAGCAATAGCAGGAGCAGCAGGAGAAGAGACGGCAAGAGCAGGGAAAGCCGCGGGACCAGGGAAAGGAGTCTGAAGGCAGACCTGAGTCTCAGCCCGAGCGGACTCCAACGGGAGTATCCCCGCAGCTACCCCAGAAGGTACCACCGCAGACAAGGATGTCCATGAGCCCTAAGGCCCTGGCTGACTACACGGGCCCGTGTGTGTCGTGCGGAGAGAACCTCCCTGCTGAACCACTCCTAAAAGTGGTGTGCCGGGTATGCGGGAATCTAGCGCATCAGGACACCGGCGGAGCATCCAAGACCTGCATCGGACGAAATCGAACCTGCCTGTGATGCCTGAAGGAGGCTGCTGAATAGGAGGTTACGAAGAAAAGGAATGAGGAAGAGGGAGCAGGACCCGGCGCTGGGGGAGTGCCGCCCCGCGGGAGATGGGACCCAGAGGAGGAGGAGGAAGAGGAAGAGAAGGAAGAAGGGCCTCCAGAGCAAAAGAGAGGTCCGCGCTCCGTTTCCGGGTCCACAATGAGGCAGTGGCAGGCGGAGGGACGGGTCACGGCGGAAGAGAAAAGTAGGAAGGAACTGGAAGAAAAGAAATGCGCCCAATGCGGCCAGTGGTGGGGAGTGGAAGTGCAGGACTGTGGCGGATGCCTGCGCAAGATCTGCACCGATTGCTTGGCCCCACCTCGTGATGGGCACGGAGGGCGAAGCGTGGCTGCGGTGTGCAGGAGGTGCAGAGAGGAGGTCGAGAGGCAACAAGGCGTTCGCAGGCCAACGCGAGTGAATGAGGGAGAGGAAGAGGAAGAATTAGAGGAGGAGGAGGAACCGGGAATGGAAGGGCACCAATCCGCGGCATGCCCTACATGCATAAAGACCGTGCCGGACGGGGAAAAATGTGTTGTGTGCACAAGGTTGGCGCACCGCGCATGCCTAGTGGCCGGCAGCTCCGCCTGGAAGGGCCAATGCCACCAATGTGTGGGCAATGAGCTCCTCGAGTCAGACTGTTACCTCAGCTTCATCGCGGAGACCCGAAAACCTGCTTGTGCAGCCTGTCACAAAGGGATGGCGGAGTTCGGCAAGGGATGTGGCATGTGCTTGAAAATGTTCCATCTGCGGTGTGGCAAGACGGGCAAGGAAGGAGTATGGACATTCCACCAATGCTTGGCACAGCCCAGAAAAGAAAACTGGGGTGCGGAGAACTCTGGACTGCAGTGCTGCGGAGACGGATGTATGGGGGTTGTCACAGGGACAGCTTGCCATTATGAGCACTACGGAGGATGGGCCCACGCACAGTGCGCCACAGAGGTGGGCAGGAATGAGGAGCGGCTGACGGTGTACCGCTGCACCAGCTGCATGACATACGAACAAATCCCCCACTGCTCTACCTGCAAGAAGAGACTGGGCGCAGAAGATATCACCGCTGGAGCCAGGTGTGAGGGCTGCCAGCAGTATGTGCATCAAGAATGCTCCGCGCGGTATCAGCGTGAAGGTGGGGAGATGGAAACCTACTGCCGCCCTTGTCAACAGCGGCAGCGGCCAGCTCCCTAAGGAAAGTTCACTCGCCTGTTGCAATAAGGAGACTCTGGGACAGAGTCTTGAAAAAGGGGGGTTGGGGGCATCAGTGTCAGGCGAGGATCCACCACATCTTCGTGGAGGAAAAGATGGATCCGCGGAGGAGATATCACTACCATCCACAGATCCGCGGAACAAAGCTGCCGCGGCCAGTGATCCGCGGAGGAGGATAACAGGGGAACCGCGGAGTGTCAGAGAACTCGCAAGGCATGCTGGCTCCCGCGATAGAATTGCGGTAGAACATGGGGTGGCGCGGAATCTAGAAGCAATCGGGAGAAGAGGCGGGAAAAGTTGCCGCCAAGAGACAAAATGGCTGCGGAAGAACAGGAAAGGGAGGAAGAGTAGGATGAGAATCCGCGGTGAGAAGGGAACATGGGTCGAGCCGCGGAGAAGCTGAAGCGGCGGACGTGCAGAGATCCACGACAGCTGGACCAGACGTCAAAGGGAAGCTCGACCAATGAGAGCTCAAGATGGACAGCGATAATCAAGCAGGAGGACCGGGAGGACGCACCGCGCGAAGACAAAGATTCAAGGAAGAACATAAGACCGCAAGCGTCCAAGCTGCGGACTAGAGGAAGATGTAGTGGCAGAACAAGGAAATATAGTAGTGAAGAGTGTGTGTGTGTGTCGAGGACAAGACCCGCGGTGCGTGTAGCGCGCCGCGCGGAGTCCGAAATAAGGGAAGGAGTGATGGGAGGTGTCTAAGAGAGCTAGTTTTGATGGATATAAAGTAGTAGTGTAGCGGAGGGATTAGTGCAATCTGGCCAATGACCGAACTTGCCTCCCCTTTGTCTGATCTCTTGTGACTTGAGTTAATGCAATGATATTTCCCGCTCATGAGCTCAAGAGTCCCTCTGTCTCATCAATCCGCGCGAGTGCTGGTCTTGGTTCACACCCACGCTCCACCCTCTCAGACCCGCACCAGTTGAGGAACTTGCAACTGTGCTCTCCGCGGAGTTGTTCCGCGGAGAAAGAATTCATATCTTCTAGGTGCGCGCGGAACCTACTGCTCAATCCACCCCTCCTGAGAGCAACCCAAGATACCGCTGAGTGCTGTCGTCACCAGCGAGCACAAGTCGGGCAAGGAGTGCTCTTGGCGACTCCGCGACCTTGCACACGACCGCGGAACGGGGTTCCGTGGGCAAAGGAGTCAGAGGCCACAAGGTGGCGGACTCTCATGCTGGCAAGGAGGGAGCCGCGGAGCACTGCCTACGACTGGGACCTAGAAGGTGCGAAGCATCCGCGGAAGTCCAGAAGAGGTAGCGGAGAAGAAAGCAGCAGAGTCGCGGAGCAGCAAAATCGCGGAGCAGGGCAAACGCGGAGTTAGAAGGCGCGGAAGTAGCATTGTGCGCGGCAAAATTGGGTTTATCACATGATCAAAGAAATTCAGTATGGGTGGTCAACGTTCACAACCCATAACATGAGTCACAAATGGTCAGAGGGGGAAATCATGTTTTCAAAACACTATGTATCTTCTAGCAAGTACAAAGATTTTTTGTATGTATTCGCACGGTGTGGCTACCGTGCACAATGACCTACCCAAGTAGGCATACATCACTGCTCATGACCAAAGAATTTTAGTGTGTGTGGTCAACGTTCACAACTCATAATACAATTAAAAAATAGGCAGAGGGAGAAACAATGGTTTGGAAGTACTCGGTGTCGACTAGCAAGTACAAAGACCCTCTATAAGTGGTGGCACGGTGTGGCTACCATGCACAATTACCAACCAAAGCATGCTTGTGTCACTGAATATCATAAAAAGAGTTTCAATATGTGTAGTCAACTTTCCTTCTTACGGCTGGTCAATCGGAGCAATGGTTGATAGGTTATTCAAGCTCAAAATTGCAAAATTTGAAATTCTGTCTGCGTCAATTTGTTTTTATTAAACTCACTTTGTTATCATTCATAGTTTTGAAAACTACCCTATAATCTTACACCCCCTTATTTCATGCCATTTATCCATAAGAACCAATGTCATTTGGACATCACATGAACACCATGTGTGTTGGCTTAGTGCTTATAGAGTTAGATTCTTGAGCGGTAGGTCCTGGGTTTGAATCCTCGTACGCGCAATATAGAATAGGCCTGCGACCTGGGGGGGAGGGGGGCAGCCGTGTTGTGATACCTCAACTCTACCTTCGAGCCTAAGCCGTGGGCGGTAGGGGGGTGTCATAATGCGGTCATAAATATGTTCTCGAGGTCGTCCACAGAACATCCCTCTAGGGGGGTGGGAGGGAGTATTAAAGGGAGAAACCTTTTGCTGTTTATTGACTAGCAAGTACAACGAATTTCAACAAGTAGTGGAATGGTGTGGCTACCATGCACAATGACGAACCAGATTAGGGATGTGCCACTTACCATGACCAAATAAATTCACTATGTGTGGTCAACGTTGACAACCCATAATATGGGTCATGATTTGTCAGAGGGGGAAACAATGGTTTGGGAATACTAGATACCAAATAGCAAGTACAATGAAATTCAGTCAGTAGTAGCATGGTGTGGCTACCATGCACAATGACCGACCAAAGTAAGCATATGTACTGCCTTTGAGCAAAGAAATCCACTGTGTGTGGTCAACGTTGACAACTCATAATATGAGTCACAAGTTGTTAGAGGGGGAAACAATGGTTTGGGAACACCAAGTATCAAATAGCAAGCACAAGGACCTTCAATACGTTGTGGCATGGTGTGGATACCATGCATGATGACCACCCAAAGTAGGCATATGTCACTGACCATGACCAAATAATGTCACTGAGTGTGGTCAACTTTGACAACTCATAACATGAGTCACAAATGGTCAGGGTGGAAGATAATGGTTTGTGAATACTAGTTATCGACTGGCAAGTACAAACACCTTCAATATGTAGTGGCACATTGTGGCTACAATGCACAGTCACCAACCAACATATGCATATGTCACTGACCATGAATAAAGAATTTCACTTCATGTGGTCAACATTTACAACTCACAACACGAGTCACAGATAGTCATAGGGGGCTAACAATGGTTTGGGAACACTAGCTGTCAACAAGAAAGCACAAAGACCTTCAGTACGCAATGACACAGCGTGGTAGCCATGTCAAGTGACAAACCAAAGTAGGCATATGTCACAAACCATGACCTAATGAATTTCAGTGTGTGGTCAACGCTGAAAACTCATAACACGAGTCACAAATGGTTAGTGGGGGAAACGATGGGGTGGGAACACTAGTTATCGACTAGCAAGTAGAAAGATTTTCAACAAGTAGTGGCACGGTGTGGCTAGCGTGCACAGTGACCAACCAAAGGATGCACACATCACTGACTATGACCAAAGAATTTCACTATGTATGGTCAATATTGAAAACCTATAACACGAGTCACAAATGGTCAGAGGGAGAGACAATGGTTTGGGAACCCTATGTATAAACTAGAATGGACAAAGAACTTCAATTCGTAGTGGCACGGTGTCGCTACTATGCACACCAAACAACCAAACAAGGCATATGTCACTTACCATGATGAAATAATTTCAATATGGGTGCTCACCATTCACCAATCATAACACGAGTAACAAACGGTGAGAAGGGGAAACAATGGTCTGTAAATATCAGTTCTCAACTAGCAAGTACAAAGACCTTCAATCCGTATAAGCACGGTGTGGCTACCATGCACAGGGACCGCCAAAGTACGCATATGTACTACCTTTGACCAAAGAAATCCGCTGTGTGTGGTCAGCGTTGACAACTCATAATAGGAGTCACAAATGGTCAGAGGGGGAGACAATGGTTTGGGAACACCAGGTATCAACTAGCAAGCACAATGACTTTATTAAATTGTGGCATAATGTGGATACCATGCACGATGACCAACCAAAGTAGGCATATGTCACTGACCATGACCAAATANCTACCATGCACAGGGACCGCCAAAGTACGCATATGTACTACCTTTGACCAAAGAAATCCGCTGTGTGTGGTCAGCGTTGACAACTCATAATAGGAGTCACAAATGGTCAGAGGGGGAGACAATGGTTTGGGAACACCAGGTATCAACTAGCAAGCACAATGACTTTATTAAATTGTGGCATAATGTGGATACCATGCACGATGACCAACCAAACTAGGCATATGTCAGTAACCATGACCAAATAATGTCACTGAGTGTAATAAACTTAGACAACTCATAACACGAGTCACAAATGGTCAGATTGGAAGAAAATAGTTTGTGAATACTAGTCATCGAGTAGCAAGTACAAATACCTTCAATATGTAATGGCACAGCGTGGCTACCATGCACGGTGACCAACCAAAGTATGCGTATGTCACTGACCATGACCAACGAATTTCACTTCATGTTGTCAGCGTTGAAAACTCACAACACGAGTCATGGATAGTCAAAGGGACGTAACATTGGTTTGGAAACACTAGCTGGCACAACTGTGGCACAACTCTGGCATGACTCTTGCACACAACTCTGGCACATCTCTGGCACTAGTCTGGCACAACTCTGGCACAACTCTGTCACAACTCTTGCACAACTCTTGCAGAACTCTGGCACAACTCTGGCAAAACTCTGGCACAACTCCAGCACAGCTTTGGCACAACTGTGGCACAACTCTAGCACAACTCTGGAACAACGCAAGCACAACTCTGTCACAACTCTGGCACAACTCTGGCACAACTCTGGAAACACTCTGCCACAACTTTGGCACAACTTTGACACGACTCTGGCACAAATCTGGCACAACTCTGGCACAACTATGGAATAACTCTGGCACAACCCTGACACAACTCTAGTAAAACTCTAGCACAACTCTGGCACAGCTCTGGGACAGCTCTGGCACAACTCTAGCAAAACTCTAGCACAACTCAGGCACAACTTTGGCACAACTCTGGCACAACTCTAGCACTACTCTGGCACAACTATGGCAAAACTGTGGCATAAATGTGGCTCCTATCTGGCACAACTCTGGCACAACTCTGGCATAGCTCTGGCACAACGCTGCCACAACTCTGGCACAACTCTGGGACAACTCTGACACAACTCTGGAACAACTCTGGCACAGCTCTGGTACAACTCTGGCACAACTCTGGCCAAACTGTGGCACAACTCTGGCAAAACTCTTGCACAATTCTTGCACAACTCTGGCACAACTCTGGCACAACTCTGGCACAACATTGGCACAACTCTAGAACAACTCTTGCACAACCCTGGCACAACTCTGGCACAACTCTGGCACAAGTCCGACAGAACTTTGGCACAACTTTGGCACAACTCTGGCACACTTCTGGCACAACTCTGGCACATTTCTGGCACAACTCTGTCACAACTCTGGCACAACTCTGGCACGACTCTAGCACAACTCTGGCACAACTCTGACACAACTTTGGCACAACTCTGGCACACTTCTGGCACAACTCTGGCACATTTCTGGCACAACTCTGTCACAACTCTGGCACAACTCTGGCACGACTCTAGCACAACTCTGGCACAACTCTGACACAACTTTGGCACAACTCTGGCACACTTCTGGCACAACTCTGGCACATTTCTGGCACAACTCTGTCACAACTCTGGCACAACTCTGGCACGACTCTAGCACAACTCTGGCACAACTCTGACACAACTTTGGCACAACTCTGGCACACTTCTGGCACAACTCTGGCACATTTCTGGCACAACTCTGTCACAACTCTGGCACAACTCTGGCACGACTCTAGCACAACTCTGGCACAACTCTGACACAACTTTGGCACAACTCTGGCACACTTCTGGCACAACTCTGGCACATTTCTGGCACAACTCTGTCACAACTCTGGCACAACTCTGGCACGACTCTAGCACAACTCTGGCACAACTCTGACACAACTTTGGCACAACTCTGGCACACTTCTGGCACAACTCTGGCACATTTCTGGCACAACTCTGTCACAACTCTGGCACAACTCTGGCACGACTCTAGCACAACTCTGGCACAACTCTGACACAACTTTGGCACAACTCTGGCACACTTCTGGCACAACTCTGGCACATTTCTGGCACAACTCTGTCACAACTCTGGCACAACTCTGGCACGACTCTAGCACAACTCTGGCACAACTCTGACACAACTTTGGCACAACTCTGGCACACTTCTGGCACAACTCTGGCACATTTCTGGCACAACTCTGTCACAACTCTGGCACAACTCTGGCACGACTCTAGCACAACTCTGGCACAACTCTGACACAACTTTGGCACAACTCTGGCACACTTCTGGCACAACTCTGGCACATTTCTGGCACAACTCTGTCACAACTCTGGCACAACTCTGGCACGACTCTAGCACAACTCTGGCACAACTCTGACACAACTTTGGCACAACTCTGGCACACTTCTGGCACAACTCTGGCACATTTCTGGCACAACTCTGTCACAACTCTGGCACAACTCTGGCACGACTCTAGCACAACTCTGGCACAACTCTGACACAACTTTGGCACAACTCTGGCACACTTCTGGCACAACTCTGGCACATTTCTGGCACAACTCTGTCACAACTCTGGCACAACTCTGGCACGACTCTAGCACAACTCTGGCACAACTCTGACACAACTTTGGCACAACTCTGGCACACTTCTGGCACAACTCTGGCACATTTCTGGCACAACTCTGTCACAACTCTGGCACAACTCTGGCACGACTCTAGCACAACTCTGGCACAACTCTGACACAACTTTGGCACAACTCTGGCACACTTCTGGCACAACTCTGGCACATTTCTGGCACAACTCTGTCACAACTCTGGCACAACTCTGGCACGACTCTAGCACAACTCTGGCACAACTCTGACACAACTTTGGCACAACTCTGGCACACTTCTGGCACAAC
Organism: Penium margaritaceum; assembly: GCA_023375785.1. NCBI lineage: Eukaryota > Viridiplantae > Streptophyta > Zygnematophyceae > Desmidiales > Peniaceae > Penium > Penium margaritaceum. The sequence goes on from SZWC01003799.1 coordinate 101,920, forward strand.
TCTGGCACATTTCTGGCACAACTCTGTCACAACTCTGGCACAACTCTGGCACGACTCTAGCACAACTCTGGCACAACTCTGACACAACTTTGGCACAACTCTGGCACACTTCTGGCACAACTCTGGCACATTTCTGGCACAACTCTGTCACAACTCTGGCACAACTCTGGCACGACTCTAGCACAACTCTGGCACAACTCTGACACAACTTTGGCACAACTCTGGCACACTTCTGGCACAACTCTGGCACATTTCTGGCACAACTCTGTCACAACTCTGGCACAACTCTGGCACGACTCTAGCACAACTCTGGCACAACTCTGACACAACTTTGGCACAACTCTGGCACACTTCTGGCACAACTCTGGCACATTTCTGGCACAACTCTGTCACAACTCTGGCACAACTCTGGCACGACTCTAGCACAACTCTGGCACAACTCTGACACAACTTTGGCACAACTCTGGCACACTTCTGGCACAACTCTGGCACATTTCTGGCACAACTCTGTCACAACTCTGGCACAACTCTGGCACGACTCTAGCACAACTCTGGCACAACTCTGACACAACTTTGGCACAACTCTGGCACACTTCTGGCACAACTCTGGCACATTTCTGGCACAACTCTGTCACAACTCTGGCACAACTCTGGCACGACTCTAGCACAACTCTGGCACAACTCTGACACAACTTTGGCACAACTCTGGCACACTTCTGGCACAACTCTGGCACATTTCTGGCACAACTCTGTCACAACTCTGGCACAACTCTGGCACGACTCTAGCACAACTCTGGCACAACTCTGACACAACTTTGGCACAACTCTGGCACACTTCTGGCACAACTCTGGCACATTTCTGGCACAACTCTGTCACAACTCTGGCACAACTCTGGCACGACTCTAGCACAACTCTGGCACAACTCTGACACAACTTTGGCACAACTCTGGCACACTTCTGGCACAACTCTGGCACATTTCTGGCACAACTCTGTCACAACTCTGGCACAACTCTGGCACGACTCTAGCACAACTCTGGCACAACTCTGACACAACTTTGGCACAACTCTGGCACACTTCTGGCACAACTCTGGCACATTTCTGGCACAACTCTGTCACAACTCTGGCACAACTCTGGCACGACTCTAGCACAACTCTGGCACAACTCTGACACAACTTTGGCACAACTCTGGCACACTTCTGGCACAACTCTGGCACATTTCTGGCACAACTCTGTCACAACTCTGGCACAACTCTGGCACGACTCTAGCACAACTCTGGCACAACTCTGACACAACTTTGGCACAACTCTGGCACACTTCTGGCACAACTCTGGCACATTTCTGGCACAACTCTGTCACAACTCTGGCACAACTCTGGCACGACTCTAGCACAACTCTGGCACAACTCTGACACAACTTTGGCACAACTCTGGCACACTTCTGGCACAACTCTGGCACATTTCTGGCACAACTCTGTCACAACTCTGGCACAACTCTGGCACGACTCTAGCACAACTCTGGCACAACTCTGACACAACTTTGGCACAACTCTGGCACACTTCTGGCACAACTCTGGCACATTTCTGGCACAACTCTGTCACAACTCTGGCACAACTCTGGCACGACTCTAGCACAACTCTGGCACAACTCTGACACAACTTTGGCACAACTCTGGCACACTTCTGGCACAACTCTGGCACATTTCTGGCACAACTCTGTCACAACTCTGGCACAACTCTGGCACGACTCTAGCACAACTCTGGCACAACTCTGACACAACTTTGGCACAACTCTGGCACAACTCGGGCACTACTCTGCCTCAGCTTTGGCAAAACTTTGGCACAACTCTGGCACAAATCTGGCACAACTCTGGCACAACTCTGGCATAGCTCTGGCACAACTCTGGCACAACTCTGGCACAACTCTAGTACAACTCTGGCACAACTCTGGCACAACTCTGGAACAACTCTGGCACAACTCTGGCACATCTCTAGCACTGCTCTTGCACAACTATGGCACAATTGTGTCACACCTCTGGCACAAATCTAGCACAACTCTGGCACAACTCTGGCATAGCTCTGGCAGGACTCTTGCAAAACTCTGGCACAACTCTGTCACAACTCTGGCACAACTCTGGCACAACTGTGGCACAACTCTCGCATGACTCTGGCACAACTCTTGCACAACTCTGGCACTATTCTGGGACAACTCTGGCACAACTCTGGCACAACTCTGGAAAAACTGTGGCACAACTCTGTCACAACTCTGGCACAACTCTTGCAGAACTCTGGCACAACACAGGCACAACTCTGGCACAACTCTAGCACAACTCTGGAACAACACTGGCATAGCTCTGGCACAACTCTGGCAGAATTCTGGCATAAATCTGGCACAAATCTGCCAAAACATTGGCACAATTTTGGCACAACGCTGGCAAAAATCTGGCACAACTCTGGCACAACTCTCGCATAACTCTGGCACAACTCTGGCGTAACTCCGGTACAACTCTAGCACAACTCTGGCACAGCTCTGGGACAGCTCTGGCACCACTCTGGCAAAACTCTGGCACAACTCTGGCACAACTCTGGCACAACTCTGGCACAACTCTGGCACAACTCTGTCACTACACTGGCACAACTATGGCAAAACTGTGGCACAACTGTGGCTCCTATCTGGCACAACTCTGGCACAACTCTGGCATAACTCTGGCTCAACTGTGGCACAGCTATTTTACAACTCTGGGACAACTCTGTCACAACTCTAGAAAAACTCTGGCACAGCTCTGGTACAGCTCTGGCACAACTCTGGCAAAACTGTGGCACAACTGTGGCACAACTCTGGCACAACTCTGGCACAACTCTGGCACAACTCTGGCACAACTCTGGCACAACTCTAGCACAACTCTGGCACACCTCTGGCACAACTCTGACACAACTCTGGCACAACTCTGGCAGAACTCTGGCACAACTCTGGCACAGCTCTGGCACAACTCTGGCTCAACTCTGGCACAACTCTGGCACAACTTTGGCACGACTCTGGCACAACTCTGGCACAACTCGCGCAGTACTCTGCCACAACTTTGGCACAACGTTGGCACAACTCTGGCACAAATCTGGCACAACTCTGGCACAACTCTGGCATTACTCTGCCACAACTCTGGCACAACTCTGGCAAAACACTGGCACAACTCTGGAACAACTCTGGGACAGCTCTGGCACAACTCTGGTACAACTCTGGCACAATTCCGGCACAACTCTGGCACAACTCTGGCACAACTCTAGCACTACTCTTGCACAACTATGGCACAACTGTGTTACACCTCTGGCACAAATCTGGCACAACTCTTGCACAACTCTGGCATAACTCTGGGACAACTCGTGCAGAGCTCTGGCACAGCTCTGGCACAACTCTGGCACAACTCTGGCAAAACTGTGGCACAACTCTAGCATGAATCTGGCACAACTCTGGCACAACTCTGGCACAACTCTGGCACAACTCTGGCACAACTCTGTCACAACTCTCGCACAACTCTAGCACAATTCTGGCACAACTCAGGCACAACTCTGGCACAACGATAGCACAACTCTGGCACAACTCTCGCACAACTCTTGCACAATTCTGGCACAACTCTGGCACAATTCTGGCACAACTGTGGCACAACTCTGGTACAACTCTGGTACAACTCTGGTACAACTCTGGTACAACTCTGGTACAACTCTGGTACAACTCTGGTACAACTCTGGTACAACTCTGGTACAACTCTGGTACAACTCTGGTACAACTCTGGTACAACTCTGGTACAACTCTGGTACAACTCTGGTACAACTCTGGTACAACTCTGGTACAACTCTGGTACAACTCTGGTACAACTCTGGTACAACTCTGGTACAACTCTGGTACAACTCTGGTACAACTCTGGTACAACTCTGGTACAACTCTGGTACAACTCTGGTACAACTCTGGTACAACTCTGGTACAACTCTGGTACAACTCTGGTACAACTCTGGTACAACTCTGGTACAACTCTGGTACAACTCTGGTACAACTCTGGTACAACTCTGGTACAACTCTGGTACAACTCTGGTACAACTCTGGTACAACTCTGGTACAACTCTGGTACAACTCTGGTACAACTCTGGTACAACTCTGGTACAACTCTGGTACAACTCTGGTACAACTCTGGTACAACTCTGGTACAACTCTGGTACAACTCTGGTACAACTCTGGTACAACTCTGGCACAACTCTGGAACGACTCTGGCATAACTCTCGCACAACTCGTGCACAACTCTGGCACAGCTCTTGCACAACTCTGGCACAACTCTGGCACAACTGTGGCACAACTCTGGCATTACTCTGGTTAAACTCTGGCACAACTCTGGCACAACTTTGGCACAACTGTGGCACAACTCTGGCATGACTCTGGCACAACTCTGGCACAACTATGCCACAACTCTGGCACAACTCAGGCACAACTCTGGCACAACTCGGGCAAAACTGTGGCACAACTCTGTCACAACTCTCGCACAACTCTTGCACAATTCTGGCACAACTCAGGCACAACTCTGGCACAACTCTAGCATATCTCTGGAACAACGCTGGCACAACTGTGGCACAACTCTAACACAACTCTGGCACATCTCTGGCACAACTCTACCACAACTTTGGCACAAGTTTGGCACAACTCTGCCACAAATCTGGCACAACTCTGGAAGAACTCTGGCATAACTATGGCACAACTCTGGTAAAACTCTGGTACAACTTTAGCACAACTCTGGCACAGCTCTGGGACAGCTCTCGCACCACTCTGGCAAAACTCTGGCACAACTCTGGCACAACTCTGGCACAACTCTTGGACAACTCTGGCACTATTCTGGCAAAACTTTGGCAAACCTGTGGCACAACTGCGGCTTCTATCAAGCACAACTCTGGCACAACTCTGCCATAACTCTGGCACAACTCTGGCATAGCTCTGGCACAACTCTGGGACAACTCTGTCACAACTCTCGAACAACTCTGGCACATCTCTGGTACAGCTCTGGCACAACTCTGGCAGAACTGTGGTACAACTCTGGCACAGCTTTGGCACAACTCTGGCACAACTCTGGCACAACTCTGGCACAACTCTGGCACAACTCTATCACAACTTCGGCACAACTCTGGCACAACTCTGGCACAACTCGGGTACTACTCTGCCACA
>SZWC01003799.1:122703-136357 GCA_023375785.1 Penium margaritaceum
ACAACTCTGGCACAACTCTGGCACAACTCTAGCACAACTCTGGCACAACTCTGGCAAAACTCTGCCAAAAGAATGGCACAACTCTGGCACTACTCTGGCATAGCTCTGGCACTACTCTGGCACATCAATGGCACAACAATGGTACACCTCTGGCCCAAATCTGGCACACCTCTGGCACAACTCTGGCATAACTCTGGCAAAACTTTGGCACAACTCTGGCACAACTCTAGCAGAACTCTGGGACAGCTCTGACACAACTCTGGAACAACTCTGGCACAGCTCTGGTACAACTCTGACACAAGTCCGGCAGAACTGTGGCACGACTCTCGCACAACTCTGGCACAACTCTGGCACAACTCTGGCAGAACTCTGGCACAACTCTGGCACAACTCTGGCACAACTCTGGCACAACTCTGGCACAACTCTGGCACAACTCTGGCACAACTCTGGCATAACTCTGGCCCTCCTCTGGCACAACTCTGGTACAACTTTAGCACAACTCTGGCACAGCTCTGGGACAGCTCTGGCACCACTCTAGCAAAAATCTAGCACAACTCTGGCACAACTCTGGCACAATCCTGGCACAACTCTGGCACTACTCTGGCACAACTATGGAAAAACTGTGGCGCAACTGTGGCTCCTATCTGGCACAACTCTGGCACACCTCTGGCATAACTCTGGCACAACTCTGGTATAGCTCTGGCACAACTCTGGGACAACTCTGTTACAACTCTGGAACAACTCTGGCATAGCTCTGGTACAGCTCTGGCACAACTCTGGCAGAACTGTGGTACAACTCGGCCAAAACTCTGGCACAATCTGGCACAACTCTGGCACAACTCTGGCACAACTCTGGCACAACTCTGACGAAACTTTGGCACAACTCAGGCACAACTTTGGCACAACTCCGGCAAAGCGCTGGCACAACTCTGGCACATCACTCGCACAACTCTGCCACAACTCTGGCACAACTGGGGCACTACTCTAACAAAAGTTTGGCACACCTTTGGCACAACTCTCGCACAACTCTGGCATAACTCTGGCACGACTCTGGCATAGCTTTGGCAAAACTTTAGCACAACTCTGGAACAACTCTGGGACAGCTCTGGCACAACTCTGACACAACTCTCACACAACTCTGGCACAACTCTGGCGCAACTCTGGCAGAACTCTGGCACTACTCTTGCAAAACTATCGCAAAACTGTGCTACACCTCTGGCACAAATCTGGCGCAAATTTGGCACAACTCTGGCATAACTCTGGCACAACTCGTTCACAACTCTGGCACAGCTCTGACACAACTCTGGCACAACTCTGGCACAACTCTGGTACACCTCTGGCATGACTCTGGCACAACTCTGGAACATTTCTGGCACAACTCTGGCACAACTCTGGCACAACTCTAGCACAACTCTGGCACAACTCTGGCACAACTCTTGCAGAACTCTGGTACATTTATGGCACAACTCTGGCACAACTCTAGCACAACGTTGGCACAACTCTCGCAAAACTATAGCACAACTCTGGAACAACGCTGGCACAACTCTGGCACAGCTTTGGCACAACTCTGCCACAACTTTGGCACAACTTTGGCACAACTCTGGCACAAATCTGGCACAACTCTGGCACAACTCTGGCACAACTCTGGCACAACTCTGGCACAACTCTGGCACAACTCTGGCACAACTCTGGCAGAACTCTGGCACAACTCTGGTACAACTCTAGCACAACTCTGGCACAACTCTGGCACAGCTCTGGGACAGCTCTGGCACAACTCTGGCACAACTCTGGCGCAACTCTAGCACAACTCTGGCACAGCTCTGGGACAGCTCTGGCACAACTCTGGCACAACTCTGGCGCAACTCTAGCACAACTCTGGCACAGCTCTGGGACAGCTCTGGCACAACTCTGGCACAACTCTGGCGCAACTCTAGCACAACTCTGGCACAGCTCTGGGACAGCTCTGGCACAACTCTGGCACAACTCTGGCGCAACTCTAGCACAACTCTGGCACAGCTCTGGGACAGCTCTGGCACAACTCTGGCACAACTCTGGCGCAACTCTAGCACAACTCTGGCACAGCTCTGGGACAGCTCTGGCACAACTCTGGCACAACTCTGGCGCAACTCTAGCACAACTCTGGCACAGCTCTGGGACAGCTCTGGCACAACTCTGGCACAACTCTGGCGCAACTCTAGCACAACTCTGGCACAGCTCTGGGACAGCTCTGGCACAACTCTGGCACAACTCTGGCGCAACTCTAGCACAACTCTGGCACAGCTCTGGGACAGCTCTGGCACAACTCTGGCACAACTCTGGCGCAACTCTAGCACAACTCTGGCACAGCTCTGGGACAGCTCTGGCACAACTCTGGCACAACTCTGGCGCAACTCTAGCACAACTCTGGCACAGCTCTGGGACAGCTCTGGCACAACTCTGGCACAACTCTGGCGCAACTCTAGCACAACTCTGGCACAGCTCTGGGACAGCTCTGGCACAACTCTGGCACAACTCTGGCGCAACTCTAGCACAACTCTGGCACAGCTCTGGGACAGCTCTGGCACAACTCTGGCACAACTCTGGCGCAACTCTAGCACAACTCTGGCACAGCTCTGGGACAGCTCTGGCACAACTCTGGCACAACTCTGGCGCAACTCTAGCACAACTCTGGCACAGCTCTGGGACAGCTCTGGCACAACTCTGGCACAACTCTGGCGCAACTCTAGCACAACTCTGGCACAGCTCTGGGACAGCTCTGGCACAACTCTGGCACAACTCTGGCGCAACTCTAGCACAACTCTGGCACAGCTCTGGGACAGCTCTGGCACAACTCTGGCACAACTCTGGCGCAACTCTAGCACAACTCTGGCACAGCTCTGGGACAGCTCTGGCACAACTCTGGCACAACTCTGGCGCAACTCTAGCACAACTCTGGCACAGCTCTGGGACAGCTCTGGCACAACTCTGGCACAACTCTGGCGCAACTCTAGCACAACTCTGGCACAGCTCTGGCACAGCTCTGGCACAACTCTAGCACAAATCTGGCACAACTCTGGCACAACTCTGGTGCAACTCTAGCACAACTCTGGCACAGCTCTGGGACAGCTCTGGCACAACTTTGGCACAACTCTGGCACAACTCTGGCAAAACTCCGGCACAACTCTGGCACAACTCTGGCACAACTCCGGCACTACTCTGGCACATCAATGGCATAACTATGGCACACCTCTGGCACAAATCTGGAACAACCCTGGCACAACTCTGGAATACCTCTGGCACAACTCTTGCAAAACTCTGGAACAGCTCTGGCACAACTCTGGCACCACTCTGGCCGAACTCTGTCACAACTTTGGCACAACTCTGGCACAACTCTGGAAGAACTCTGGGACAACTCTGACACAACTCTGGAACAACTCTGGCACAGCTCTGGTACAACTCTGGCACAACTCTGGCAGAACTGTGGCACAACTATGGCTTCACTTTGGCACAAACCTGGCACAACTCTGGCACAACTCTCGCACAACGCTAGCACAACTCTGGCACAACTATGGCACAACTCTAGCACAACTCTGGCACAACCCTGGCACAACTCTGGCACAACACTGGCACAACTCTGACACAACTTTGGCAAAACTTTGGCACAACTCTGGCACAACTCTGGCACAACTCCGGCACAGCTTTGGCACAAATCTAGCACAACTCTGGCACAACTCTGGCACAACTCGGGCACTACTATGCCACAACTTTGGCACAACTTTGGCACAACTTTGGCACAAATCTGGCAGAACTCTGGCACAACTCTGGCATAACTCTGGCAGAACTCTGGCACAACTCTGGTACAACTCTAGCACAACTCTGGCACAGCTCTGGGAAAGCTCTGGCACTTCTCTGGCAAAACTCTGGTACAACTCTGGCACAACCCTGGCACAACTCTGGTACAACTCTGGCACTACTCTGGCAAAAATATGGAAAAACTGTGGCGTAACTATAGCTCCTATCTGACACAACTCTGGCACAACTTTGGCATAACTCTGGTACAACTCTGGCATAGCTCTGGCACAACTCTGGGACAACTCTGTCACAACACTGGCATAGCTTTGGTACAGCTCTCGCACAACTCTGGCAGAACTGTGGTACAACTCTGGCACAACTCTGGCACAACTCTGGCACAACTCTGGCACAACTCTGGCACAACTCTGGCACAACTCTGGCACAACTCTGGCACAACTCTGGCACAACTCTGCCACAACTCTGGCACAACTCTGGCACAACTCGGGCACTACTCTGCCACAACTTTGGCACAACTTTGGCACAACTCTGGCACAAATCTGGCAGAACTCTGGCACAACTCTGCCATAACTCTGGCAGAACTCTGGCACAACTCTGGTACAACTCTAGCACAACTCTGGCACAGCTCTGGGACAGCTCTGGCACTTCTCTGAAAAAACTCTGGTACAACTCTGGCACAACCCTGGCACAACTCTGGCACAACTCTGGCACTACTCTAGCACAACGATGGCAAAACTGTGGCGCAACTATAGCTCCTATCTGACACAACTCTGACACAACTCTGGCATAACTCTGGCACAACTCTGGCATAGCTCTGGCACAACTCTGGGACAACTCTGTCACAACTCTGGCATAGCTTTGGTACGGCCCTGGCACAACTCTGGCAGAACTGTGGCACAACTCTGGCACAACTCTGGCACAACTCTGGCACAGCTCTGGCACAACTCTGGTACAACTCTGGCACAACTCTGGCACAACTTTGACACAACTTTGGCACAACTCTGGCACAACTCTGGCTCAACTCCGGCACAGCTCTGGCACAACTCTGCCACAACACTGGCACATCTCGGGCACAACTCTGGCACAACTCGGGCACTACATTCACAACTTTGGCACAATTTTGGCACAACTCTGGCACAAATCTGGCACAACTCTGGCACAACTCTGGCATAACTCTGGCACGACTCTGGCACAACTCCGGAAAAACTTTCGCACAACTCTGGATCAACTCCGGGACAGCTCTGGCACAACTCTGGCATAACTCTGGCACAACTCTTTCACAACTCTGGCACAACTCTCGCACGACTCTAGCACTACTCTTGCACAACTATGGCACAACTGTGTTACACATCTTGCACAAAGCTGGCACAACTCTGGCAGAACTCTGGCATAACTCTGCCACAACTCGTGCACAACTCTGGCACAGCTCTGGCACAACTCTGGCACAACTCTGGCACAACTCTGGCACAACTCTGGCACAACTCTGGCACAACTCTGGCACAACTCTGGCACAACTCTGGCACAACTCTGGCACAGCTCTGGCACAACTCTGGCATAACTCTGGCACAACTCTGGCACAACTTTGGCACAACTCCGGCACAGCTCTGGCACAACTCTGCCACAAATCTGGCACAACTCTGGCACAACTCTGGCACAACTCGAGCACTACATTCACAACTTTGGCACAATTTTGGCACAACTCTGGCACAAATCTGGCACAACTCTGGCAAAACTTTTGCATAACTCTGGCACGACTCTGGCACAACTCTGGCAAAACTTTCGCACAACTCTAGATCAACTCTGGGACAGCTCTGGCACAACTCTGGCATAACTCTGGCACAACTCTTTCACAACTCTGGCACAACTCTCGCACAACTCTAGCACTACTCTTGCACAACTATGGCACAACTGTGTTACACCTCTTGAACAAAGTTGGCACAATTCTGGCAGAACTCTGGCATAACTCTGACACAACTCCTGCACAACTCTGGCACAGCTCTGGCACAACTCTGGCACAACTCTGGCACAACTCTGGCACAACTCTGGCACAACTCTGGCACAACTCTGGCACAACTCTGGCACAACTCTGGCACAACTCTGGCACAATGTTGGCACCACTCTGGCACAAATCTGGCACAACTCTGGCACAACTCTGGCACAATGTTGGCACCACTCTGGCACAAATCTGGCACAACTCTGGCACAACTCTGGCACAATGTTGGCACCACTCTGGCACAAATCTGGCACAACTCTGGCACAACTCTGGCACAATGTTGGCACCACTCTGGCACAAATCTGGCACAACTCTGGCACAACTCTGGCACAATGTTGGCACCACTCTGGCACAAATCTGGCACAACTCTGGCACAACTCTGGCACAATGTTGGCACCACTCTGGCACAAATCTGGCACAACTCTGGCACAACTCTGGCACAATGTTGGCACCACTCTGGCACAAATCTGGCACAACTCTGGCACAACTCTGGCACAATGTTGGCACCACTCTGGCACAAATCTGGCACAACTCTGGCACAACTCTGGCACAATGTTGGCACCACTCTGGCACAAATCTGGCACAACTCTGGCACAACTCTGGCACAATGTTGGCACCACTCTGGCACAAATCTGGCACAACTCTGGCACAACTCTGGCACAATGTTGGCACCACTCTGGCACAAATCTGGCACAACTCTGGCACAACTCTGGCACAATGTTGGCACCACTCTGGCACAAATCTGGCACAACTCTGGCACAACTCTGGCACAATGTTGGCACCACTCTGGCACAAATCTGGCACAACTCTGGCACAACTCTGGCACAATGTTGGCACCACTCTGGCACAAATCTGGCACAACTCTGGCACAACTCTGGCACAATGTTGGCACCACTCTGGCACAAATCTGGCACAACTCTGGCACAACTCTGGCACAATGTTGGCACCACTCTGGCACAAATCTGGCACAACTCTGGCACAACTCTGGCACAATGTTGGCACCACTCTGGCACAAATCTGGCACAACTCTGGCACAACTCTGGCACAATGTTGGCACCACTCTGGCACAAATCTGGCACAACTCTGGCACAACTCTGGCACAACTCTGGCACAACTCTGGCACAACTCTAGCACAACTCTGGCATAACTCTGGCACAACTCTGGAAAATCTCTGGTACAACTCTAGCACAACTCTGGCACAGCTCTGGGACGGCTCTGGCACAACTCAAGCACAACTCTGGCACAACTCTGGCACAACTCTGGCAAAACTCTGCCAAAAGAATAGCAAAACTCTGGCACTACTCTGGCACAGCTCTGGCATTACTCTGGCACATCAATGGCACAACAATGGCACACCTCTGGCCCAAATCTGGCACACCTCTGGCACAACTCTGGCATAACTCTTGCACAACTTTGGCACAACTCTGGCACAACTCTGGCAGAACTCTGGGACATCTCTGACACAACTCTGGAACAACTCTGGCACAGCTCTGGTACAACTCTAACACAAGTCTGGCAGAACTGTGGCACAACTCTCGCACAACTCTGGCACAACTCTGGCACAATTCTGGCAGAACTCTGGCACAACTCTGGCACAACTCTGGCACAACTATGGCACAACTCTGGCACAATTCTGGCACAACTCTGGCACAACTCTGGCACAACTATGGCACAACTCTGGCACAATTCTGGCACAACCCTGGCACAACTCTGGCACAACTCTGGCACAACTCTGACACAACTTTGGCACAACTCTGGCAAAAATCTGGCAGAACTCTGGTACAACTCTGGCATAACTCTGGCCCGCCTCTGGCACAACTCTGGTAAAACTCTAGCACAACTCTGGCCCAGCTCTGGGACAGCTCTGGCACCATTCTGGCAAAACTCTGGCACAACTCTGGCACAACTCTTACACAACTCTGGCACATCTCTGGCACTACTCTGGCACAACTATCGAAAAACTGTGGCGCAACTGTGGCTCCTATCTGGCACAACTCTGGATCACCTCTGGCATAACTCTGGCACAACTCTGGTATAGCTTTGGCACAACTCTGAGACAACTCTGTCACAACTCTGCAACAACTCTGGCATAGCTCTGGTACAGCTCTGGCACAACTCTGGCAGAACTGTGGTACAACTCTGCCAAAACTCTGGCACAACTCTGGCACAACTCTGGCACAACTCTGGCACAACTCTGGCACAACTCTGGCACATCTCTGGCACAACTCTGGCACAACACTCGCACAACTCTGCCACAACTCGGGCACAACTTTGGCACAACTCCGGCACAGCTCTGGCACAACTCTGGCACAACACTCGCACAACTCTGCCACAACTCTGGCACAACTGGGGCACTACTCTAACACAACTTTGGCACACCTTTGGCACAACTCTCGTACAACTCTGGCATAACTCTGGCACGACTCTGGCACAGCTCTGGCAAAACTTTAGCACAACTCTGGAACAACTCTGGGACAGCTCTGGCACAACTCTGGCACAACTCTGGCACAACTCTGGCACAACTCTGGCGCAAATCTGGCACAACTCTAGCACTACTCTTGCACAACTATCGCACAACTGTGCTACACCTCTGGCACAAATCTGGTGCAACTTAAGCGCAACACTGGCATAACTCTGGCACAACTCATTCACAACTCTGGCACAGCTCTGGCACAACTCTGGCACAACTCTGGCACAACTCTGGCACACCTCTGGCATAACTCTGGCACAACTCTGGCACAACTCTGGCACAACTCTGGTACACCTCTGGCATAACTCTGGCACAACTCTTGCACATTTCTGGCACAACTCTGGCACAACTCTGGCACAACACTAGCACAACTCTGGCACAACTCTGGCACAACTCTGGCACAACTCTTGCAGAACTCTGGTACAACTCTGGCACAACTCTGGCACAACTCTAGCACAACGTTGGCACAACTCTGGCAAAACTATAGCACAACTCTGGAACAACGCTGGCAAAACTCTGGCACAGCTTTGGCACAACTCTGCCACAACTTTGGCACAACTTTGGCACAACTCTGGCACAAATCTGGCACAATTCTGGCACAACTCTGGCATAACTCTGGCACAAATCTGGCACAACTCTGGTACAACTCTAGCACAACTCTGGCACAGCTCTGGGTCAGCTCTGGCACAACTCTGTCAAAACTCTGGCACAACTCTGGGACAACTCTGCCACAATTCTGGCACAACTCTGGCACTACTCTGCCACAACTATGGCAAAAATGTGGCACAACTGTGGCTCCTATCTGGCACAACTCTGGAACAACTCTGGCATAACTCTGGCACAACTCTGGAAAAACTCTGGCAAAACTCTGGGAGAACTCTGTCACAACTCCGGAACAACTCTGGCACAGCTCTGGTACAACTCTGGCACAACTCTGGCAGAACTCTGGCCAAACTCTGGCACAACTCTGTCACAACTCTGGCACAACTCTGGCACAACTCTGTCACAGCTCTGGAACAACTCTTGCACAATTCTGGCACAACTCTGGTGCAACTATGCCACAACTCTAGCACTACTCTTGCACAACTATGGCACAGCTTTGGCATAACTCTGGCACAAGTCTTGCACAACTCTGGCACAGCTCTGGCAAAACTCTGGCACAACTCTAGCACAACTGTGGCACAACTCTGGCATGACTCTGGCACAAATCTGGCACAACACTGGCACAACTCTGGCACAACTCTGGCACAACTCTGGCACAACTCTGGCACAACTCTGGCACAACTCTGGCACAAATCTGGCACAACACTGGCACAACTCTGGCACAACTCTGGCACAACTCTGGCACAACTCTGGCACAACTCTGGCACAACTCTGTCACTACTCTTGCACAACTCTGGCACAACTCTGCCACACCTTTGGCACAACTCTAGCACAACTCTGGAACTACTCTGGAACATCAATGGCAAAGCTATGGCACACCTCTGGCACAAATCTGGCACAACTCTGGCACAACTCTGGAATATCTCTGGCACAACTCTTGCAAAACTCTGGTACATCTCTGGCACAACTCTCGCACACCTCTGGCAGAACTCTGGCACAAATTTGGCACAACTCTGGCACAACTCTGGCAGAACTTTGGGACAACTCTGACACAACTGTGGAACAACTCTGGCACAGCTCTGGTACAACTCTGGCACAACTCTGGCAGAACTTTGGGACAACTCTGACACAACTGTGGAACAACTCTGGCACAGCTCTGGTACAACTCTGGCACAACTCTGGCAGAACTGTGGCACAACTATGGCACAACTGTGGCACAAGTCTGGCACAACTCTGGCACAACTCTGGCACAACTCTGGCACAACACTGGCACAACTCTGGCATAACTCTGGCCCAACCCTGGCACAACTATGGCACAACACTGGCACAACTCTGACACAACTTTGACACATCTTTGAACCAACTTTGGCACAACTCTGGCACAACCCCGGCACAGCTCTGGCACAACTCTGGCACAACTCTGGCATAATTCTGGCACAACTCTGGCACTACTCTGGCACAACTATGGCAAAGCTGTGGCACGACTGTGGCTCCTATCTGGCACAACTCTGGCACAACTCTAGCACAACTCTGGCACAGCTCTGGGACAGCTCTGGCACAACTTTGGCACAACTCTGGCACAACTCTGGCAAAACTCCGGCACAACTCTGGCACAACTCTGGAACAGCTCCGGCACTACTCTGGCACATCAATGGCACAACTATGGCACACCTCTGGCACAAATCTGGCACAACTCTGGCACAACTCTGGAATGCCTCCGGCACAATTCTTGCAAAACTCTTGAACAGCTCTGGCACAACTCTGGCACCACTCTGGCCGAACTCTGGCACTACTTTGGCACAACTCTGGCACAACTCTGGCAGAACTCTGGGACAACTCTGACCCAACTCTAAAACAACTCTGGCACAGCTCTGTTACAACTCTGGCACAACTCTGCCATATCTCTGGCACAACTCTTGTAAATCTCTGGTACAGCTTTTGCACACCTCTGGCACAACTCTGGCAGAACTCTGGCACAACTCTGGCACAACTCTGGCACAACTCTGGCAGAACTCTGGGACAACTCTGACACAACTCTGGAACAACTCTGGCACAGCTCTGGTACAACTCTGGCCCAAATCTAGCACAACGTTGGCACAACCCTGTCACAAATCTAGCACAACTCTGGAACAATGCTGGCACAACTCTGGCACAACTCTGGCACAACTCTGGCACAACTCTGGCACAACTCTGGCACAACTCTGCCACAACTTTGGCACAACTTTGAAACATCTCTGGCACAAATCTGGCACAACTCCGGCACAACTCAGGCATAACTCTGGCACAACTCTGGCACAACTCTGGCACAACTCCGGCACAACTCAGGCATAACTCTGGCACAACTCTGGCACAACTCTGGCACAACTCTGGCACAACTCTGGCAAAGCTGGTACAGCTCTGGCACAACTCTGGCAAATTTCTGGCACAACTCTGGCACTACTCTGGCACGAACATGGCAAAACTGTGGCACAACTGTGGCTTCTATCTGGCACAACTCTGGCACAACTCTGGCATAACTCTCGCACAACTCTGGCACAACTCTGGCACAACTCTGGGACAACTCTGCCACAACTCCCGAACAACTCTGGCACAGTTCTCGTACAACTGTGGCACAATTCTGGCAGAACTGTGGCACAACTCTGGCACAACTCTGTCCCAACCGTGGCACAACTCTGGCACAACTCTGGCACAACAGTGGCACAACTCTGGCACAACTCTTGCACAACTCTGGCACAACTCTGGCGCAACTCTGGCACAACTCTGGCACTAATCTGGCACAACGAGGATACAACTCTGGCATAACTCTGGCACAACTCTGGCACAAGTCTTGCAAAACTCTAGTACAATTCTGGCACAACTCTGGGACAGCTCTGGCACAACTCTAGCACAACTCTGGCGCAACTCTAGCACAACTCTGGCACAACTCTGGCGCAACTCTAGCACTTCTCTTGCACAACTATTGCAAAACTGTGATACACCTTTGGCACAAATCTGGCACGACTCTGGCACAACTCTGGCATACCCCTGGCACAAGTCTTGCACAACTCTGGCACAGCTCTGGCACAACTCTGGCACAACTCTGGCACATCTGTGGCAAAACTCTGGCATGACTCTGGCACAACTCTGGCACAACTGTGGCACAACTCTGGCACAACTCTTGCACAACTCTGGCACAGCTCTGGCACAACTCTGGCACAACTCTGGCACATCTGTGGCAAAACTCTGGCATGACTCTGGCACAACTCTGGCACAACTGTGGCACAACTCTGGCACAAGTCTGGCACAACTCTGGCATAACTCTTTCACAACTCTGGTACAACTCTTGCAGAACTCTAGTACAACTCAAGCACAACTCTGGCACAACTCTAGGACTACTTTTGGCACAACTCTGGCACAAGTCTAGCACAACTCTGGAACAACGCTGGCACAACTCTGGCACAACTCTGGCACAACTCTGGCACAAATCTTGCACAACTCTGGCACAACTCTGCCACAACTTTGGCAAAACGTTGGCAAAACTCTGGCACAAATCTGGCAAAACTCTGGCACAACTCTGGTGCAACTCTAGCACAACTCTGGCACAGCTCTGGGACAGCTCTCGCACAACTTTGGCACAACTCTGGCACAACTCTGCCTCACCTATGGCACAACTCTGGCACAACTCTCGCACAACTCTGGCACAACTCTGGCTCAACTCTGGCACAACTCTGGCACGACTCTGGCACAACTCTGGCATAACTCTGGCACAACTCTGGCATATCAATGGCACAACTCTGGGACAACTATGTCACAACTCTGGAACAACTCTCGCATAGCTCTGGTTCAGCTGTGGCACAACTCTGGCAGAACTGTGGCACAACTCTGGCACAACTCTCGCACAACTCTGGCACAACTCTGGCTCAACTCTGGCACAACTCTGGCACGACTCTGGCACAACTCTGGCATAACTCTGGCACAACTCTGGCATATCAATGGCACAACTCTGGGACAACTATGTCACAACTCTGGAACAACTCTCGCATAGCTCTGGTTCAGCTGTGGCACAACTCTGGCAGAACTGTGGCACAACTCTGGCACAACTCTCGCACAACTCTGGCACAACTCTGGCTCAACTCTGGCACAACTCTGGCACGACTCTGGCACAACTCTGGCATAACTCTGGCACAACTCTGGCATATCAATGGCACAACTCTGGGACAACTATGTCACAACTCTGGAACAACTCTCGCATAGCTCTGGTTCAGCTGTGGCACAACTCTGGCAGAACTGTGGCACAACTCTGGCACAACTCTCGCACAACTCTGGCACAACTCTGGCTCAACTCTGGCACAACTCTGGCACGACTCTGGCACAACTCTGGCATAACTCTGGCACAACTCTGGCACAGCTCTGGGACAGCTCTGGCACCACTCTCGTTAAACTCTGGCACAACTCTGGCAAAACTCTGGCACAACTCTGGCGAAACTCTGGCACTACTCTGGCACAACTATGGCAAAACTGTTGCGCAACAGTGGCTCCTATCTGGCCCAACTCTGGCACAACTCTGGCATAACTCTGGCACAACTCTGGCATATCAATGGCACAACTCTGGGACAACTATGTCACAACTCTGGAACAACTCTCGCATAGCTCTGGTTCAGCTGTGGCACAACTCTGGCAGAACTGTGGCAAAACTCTGGCACAACTCTGGCACAACTCTGGCACAACTCTGGCACAACTCTGGCACAACTCTGGCACAACTCTGGCACAACTCTGGCACAACTCTGGCACAACTCTGGCACAACTCTGGCACAACTCTG
>SZWC01003799.1:147605-158936 GCA_023375785.1 Penium margaritaceum
TCTGGCACAACTCTGGCACAACTCTGGCACAACTCTGGCACAACTCTGGCACAACTCTGGCACTACTCTGGAACATCAATGGCATAGCTAAGGCACACCTCTGGCACAAATCTGGCACAACTCTGGCACAACTCTGGAATATCTCTGGCACACCTCTTGCAAAACTCTGGTACAGCTCTGGCACAACTCTCGCACACCTCTGGCAGAACTCTGGCACAAATTTTGCACAACTCTGGCACAACTCTGGCAGAACTCTGGGACAACTCTGACACAACTGTGGAACAACTCTGGGATACCTCTGGTACAACTCTGGCACAACTCTGGCAGAACTCTGGCACAACTCTGGCACAACTCTGGCACAACTCTGGCACAACTCTCGCACAACTCTGGCAAAACACTGGCACAACTCTGGCATAACTCTGGCACAACTCTGGCACAACTCTGGCACGACTCTGGAACATCAATGGCATAGCTAAGGCACACCTCTGGCACAAATCTGGCACAACTCTGGCACAACTCTAGCACAACTCTAGCAAAACTCTGGCACAACTCTGGCACAACTCTGGCACGACTCTGGAACATCAATGGCATAGCTAAGGCACACCTCTGGCACAAATCTGGCACAACTCTGGCACAACTCTAGCACAACTCTAGCAAAACTCTGGCACAACTCTGGCACAACTCTGGCACTACTCTGGCACAACTCTGGCACAATTCTGGCACAACTCTGGCACAACTCTGGCACAACTCTGACACAACTTTGGCACAACTTTGGCACAACTCTGGCACAACTCTGGCACAACTCCGGCACAGCTCTGGCACATTTCTGGCACAATTCTGGCACAACTCTGGCACAACTCGGGCACTTCTCTGCCACAACTTTGGCACAACTTTGGCACAACTCTGGCACAAATCTGGCACAACTCTGGCACGACTCTGGCATAACTCTGGCACAACCCTGGCAAAACTCGAGCACAACTCTGGCACCACTCCCGCACAACTCCAACACTACTCTTGCACAACTACGTCACAACTGTGTTACACCTCTGGCACAAATCTGGCACAACTCTGGCATAACTCTGGCACAACTCGTGCACAACTCTGGCTCAGCTCTGGCACAACTCTGGCACAACTCTGGCACAACTGTGGCACAACTCTGGCATGACTCTTGCACAACTCTGGCACAACTCTGTTACAACTCTGTCACAACTCTGGCACAATTCAGGCACAACTCTGGCACAACTCTAGCACAACTTTGGCACAACTCTGGCACAACTCTAACACAACTCTGGAACAAGGCAGGCACAACTCTGGCACAACTCTGACACAACTCTGGCACAACTCTGGCACAACTCTGTCACAACTTTGGAACAACTTTGGCAAATCTCTGGCACAAATCTGGCCAAACTCTGGCACATCTCTGGCATAACTCTGGAACAACTCTGGAACAACTCTGGTACAACTCTAGCACAATTGTTGCACAGCTCTGGGACAGCTTTGGCACAACGCTGGCAAAACTCTGGCACAACTCTGGCAAAACTTTGGCACAACTCAGGTACAACTCTGGCACTACTCTGGCACAACTATGCAAAACTGTGGCACAACTGTGGCTCCTATCTGACACAACTCTGGCATAACTCTGGCACAACTTTGGCACAACTCTGGCACAACTCTGGCACACCTCTGGCACAACTCTGGCACAACTCTGCCACACCTTTGGCACCACTTTGGCACAACTCTGGCACAACTCTGGCACACCTCTGGCACAACTCTGGCACAACTCTGCCACACCTTTGGCACCACTTTGGCACAACTCTGGCACAACTCTGGCACACCTCTGGCACAACTCTGGCACAACTCTGCCACACCTTTGGCACCACTTTGGCACAACTCTGGCACAACTCTGGCACACCTCTGGCACAACTCTGGCACAACTCTGCCACACCTTTGGCACCACTTTGGCACAACTCTGGCACAACTCTGGCACACCTCTGGCACAACTCTGGCACAACTCTGCCACACCTTTGGCACCACTTTGGCACAACTCTGGCACAACTCTGGCACACCTCTGGCACAACTCTGGCACAACTCTGCCACACCTTTGGCACCACTTTGGCACAACTCTGGCACAACTCTGGCACACCTCTGGCACAACTCTGGCACAACTCTGCCACACCTTTGGCACCACTTTGGCACAACTCTGGCACAACTCTGGCACACCTCTGGCACAACTCTGGCACAACTCTGGCACAACTCTGGTAAAACTCTAGCACGAGTCTGGCACAGCTCAAGGACAGCTCCGGCACAACTCTGGCAAAACTCTGGCACAACTCTGGCATAACTCTGGCACAACCTGTTACTACTCTGGCACATCAATGGCACAGCTATGGCACACCTCTGGCACAAATCTGGCACAACTCTTGCACAAATCTGGAATATCTCTGGCACAACTCTTGCAAAACTCTGGTACAGCTCTGGCACAACTCTGGCACAACTCTGGCACAAATCTGGCACAACTCTTGCACAAATCTGGAATATCTCTGGCACAACTCTTGCAAAACTCTGGTACAGCTCTGGCACAACTCTGGCACAACTCTAGCAGAACTCTGGCACAACTTTGGCACAACTCTGGCACAACTCCGGCAGAACTCTGGGACAACTCTGAAACAACTCTGACAGAGCTCTGGTACAACTCTGGCACAACTCTAGCAGAACTGTGGCACAACTCTAAGCAACTCTGGCACAACTCTGGCACAACTTTGGCACAACTCTGGCACAATTCTGGCACAACTCTGGCACAACTATGGCACAACTCTGGCACAAATCTGGCACAACCCTGGCACAACTCGGGCACAACTCTGGCACAGCTCTGATAAAACGTTTGCACAACTTTGGCACAACTCTAGCACAACTCTGGCACAACTCCGGCACAGCTCTGGCACAACTCTGGCACAATTCTGGCACAACTCTGGCACAACTCTGGCACAACTCGGGCACTACTCTGCCACAACTTTGGCACAACTTTGGCACAACTCTGGCACAAATCTGGCACAACTCTGGCACAACTCTGGCTCAGCTCCGGCACAACTCTGGCACAAAACTGGCATAACTGTGGCACAACTCTGGCATGACTCTGGCACAACTCTGGCACAACTCTGTCACAACTTTGTCACAACTCTGGCTCAACTCAGGCACAATATTGGCACAATTCTAGCACAACTTTGGCACAACTCTGGCATAACTCTAGCACAACTCTGGAACAACGCTGGCACAACTCTGGCACAACACTGGCACAACTTTGGCACAACTCTGCCACAACTCTGCCACAACTTTGGAACAACTTTGGCACAACTCTGGCACAAATCTGGCACAACTCTGGCACAACTTTGGCATAACTCTGGCACAACTCTGGCACACCTCTGGTACAAATCTAGCACAACTGTTGCAAAGCTCTGGGACAGCTTTGGCACAACTCTGGCAAACCTCTGGCACAACTATGGCACAACTCTGGCACAACTCTGGCACTACTCTGCCACAACTATGGGAAAACGGTGGCATTACTGTGGCTCCTATCTGGCACAACTCTGGCACAACTCTGGCATAAGTCTGGCACAACTTTGGCACAACTCTGGCACAACTCTGGGACAACTCTGTCACAACTCTGGAACAACTCTGGCACAGCTCTGGTACAACTCAGGCACAACTCTGGCAGAACTGTGGCACAATTCTCGCACGTCTCTGGCACAACTCTGGCACAACTCAGGCACAACTCTGGCACAACTCTCGCACAACTCTGGCACAAATCTGGCAGAACTCTGGCACAACTCCGGCATAGCTCTGGTACAATTCTGGCATAACTCTGGCACAACTCACGCACAACTCTGGCAGAACTCTGGCACAACTCCGGCATAGCTCTGGTACAATTCTGGCATAACTCTGGCACAACTCACGCACAACTCTGGCAGAACTCTGGCACAACTCCGGCATAGCTCTGGTACAATTCTGGCATAACTCTGGCACAACTCACGCACAACTCTGGCAGAACTCTGGCACAACTCCGGCATAGCTCTGGTACAATTCTGGCATAACTCTGGCACAACTCACGCACAACTCTGGCAGAACTCTGGCACAACTCCGGCATAGCTCTGGTACAATTCTGGCATAACTCTGGCACAACTCACGCACAACTCTGGCAGAACTCTGGCACAACTCCGGCATAGCTCTGGTACAATTCTGGCATAACTCTGGCACAACTCACGCACAACTCTGGCAGAACTCTGGCACAACTCCGGCATAGCTCTGGTACAATTCTGGCATAACTCTGGCACAACTCACGCACAACTCTGGCAGAACTCTGGCACAACTCCGGCATAGCTCTGGTACAATTCTGGCATAACTCTGGCACAACTCACGCACAACTCTGGCAGAACTCTGGCACAACTCCGGCATAGCTCTGGTACAATTCTGGCATAACTCTGGCACAACTCACGCACAACTCTGGCAGAACTCTGGCACAACTCCGGCATAGCTCTGGTACAATTCTGGCATAACTCTGGCACAACTCACGCACAACTCTGGCAGAACTCTGGCACAACTCCGGCATAGCTCTGGTACAATTCTGGCATAACTCTGGCACAACTCACGCACAACTCTGGCAGAACTCTGGCACAACTCCGGCATAGCTCTGGTACAATTCTGGCATAACTCTGGCACAACTCACGCACAACTCTGGCAGAACTCTGGCACAACTCCGGCATAGCTCTGGTACAATTCTGGCATAACTCTGGCACAACTCACGCACAACTCTGGCAGAACTCTGGCACAACTCCGGCATAGCTCTGGTACAATTCTGGCATAACTCTGGCACAACTCACGCACAACTCTGGCAGAACTCTGGCACAACTCCGGCATAGCTCTGGTACAATTCTGGCATAACTCTGGCACAACTCACGCACAACTCTGGCAGAACTCTGGCACAACTCCGGCATAGCTCTGGTACAATTCTGGCATAACTCTGGCACAACTCACGCACAACTCTGGCAGAACTCTGGCACAACTCCGGCATAGCTCTGGTACAATTCTGGCATAACTCTGGCACAACTCACGCACAACTCTGGCAGAACTCTGGCACAACTCCGGCATAGCTCTGGTACAATTCTGGCATAACTCTGGCACAACTCACGCACAACTCTGGCAGAACTCTGGCACAACTCCGGCATAGCTCTGGTACAATTCTGGCATAACTCTGGCACAACTCACGCACAACTCTGGCAGAACTCTGGCACAACTCCGGCATAGCTCTGGTACAATTCTGGCATAACTCTGGCACAACTCACGCACAACTCTGGCAGAACTCTGGCACAACTCCGGCATAGCTCTGGTACAATTCTGGCATAACTCTGGCACAACTCACGCACAACTCTGGCAGAACTCTGGCACAACTCCGGCATAGCTCTGGTACAATTCTGGCATAACTCTGGCACAACTCACGCACAACTCTGGCAGAACTCTGGCACAACTCCGGCATAGCTCTGGTACAATTCTGGCATAACTCTGGCACAACTCACGCACAACTCTGGCAGAACTCTGGCACAACTCCGGCATAGCTCTGGTACAATTCTGGCATAACTCTGGCACAACTCACGCACAACTCTGGCAGAACTCTGGCACAACTCCGGCATAGCTCTGGTACAATTCTGGCATAACTCTGGCACAACTCACGCACAACTCTGGCAGAACTCTGGCACAACTCCGGCATAGCTCTGGTACAATTCTGGCATAACTCTGGCACAACTCACGCACAACTCTGGCAGAACTCTGGCACAACTCCGGCATAGCTCTGGTACAATTCTGGCATAACTCTGGCACAACTCACGCACAACTCTGGCAGAACTCTGGCACAACTCCGGCATAGCTCTGGTACAATTCTGGCATAACTCTGGCACAACTCACGCACAACTCTGGCAGAACTCTGGCACAACTCCGGCATAGCTCTGGTACAATTCTGGCATAACTCTGGCACAACTCACGCACAACTCTGGCAGAACTCTGGCACAACTCCGGCATAGCTCTGGTACAATTCTGGCATAACTCTGGCACAACTCACGCACAACTCTGGCAGAACTCTGGCACAACTCCGGCATAGCTCTGGTACAATTCTGGCATAACTCTGGCACAACTCACGCACAACTCTGGCAGAACTCTGGCACAACTCCGGCATAGCTCTGGTACAATTCTGGCATAACTCTGGCACAACTCACGCACAACTCTGGCAGAACTCTGGCACAACTCCGGCATAGCTCTGGTACAATTCTGGCATAACTCTGGCACAACTCACGCACAACTCTGGCAGAACTCTGGCACAACTCCGGCATAGCTCTGGTACAATTCTGGCATAACTCTGGCACAACTCACGCACAACTCTGGCAGAACTCTGGCACAACTCCGGCATAGCTCTGGTACAATTCTGGCATAACTCTGGCACAACTCACGCACAACTCTGGCAGAACTCTGGCACAACTCCGGCATAGCTCTGGTACAATTCTGGCATAACTCTGGCACAACTCACGCACAACTCTGGCAGAACTCTGGCACAACTCCGGCATAGCTCTGGTACAATTCTGGCATAACTCTGGCACAACTCACGCACAACTCTGGCAGAACTCTGGCACAACTCCGGCATAGCTCTGGTACAATTCTGGCATAACTCTGGCACAACTCACGCACAACTCTGGCAGAACTCTGGCACAACTCCGGCATAGCTCTGGTACAATTCTGGCATAACTCTGGCACAACTCACGCACAACTCTGGCAGAACTCTGGCACAACTCCGGCATAGCTCTGGTACAATTCTGGCATAACTCTGGCACAACTCACGCACAACTCTGGCAGAACTCTGGCACAACTCCGGCATAGCTCTGGTACAATTCTGGCATAACTCTGGCACAACTCACGCACAACTCTGGCAGAACTCTGGCACAACTCCGGCATAGCTCTGGTACAATTCTGGCATAACTCTGGCACAACTCACGCACAACTCTGGCAGAACTCTGGCACAACTCCGGCATAGCTCTGGTACAATTCTGGCATAACTCTGGCACAACTCACGCACAACTCTGGCAGAACTCTGGCACAACTCCGGCACAGCTCTGGCACAACTCTGGCACAACTCTGGCACAACTCTGGCACAACTCTGGCACAACTCTGGCACAACTCTGGCACAACTCTGGAACAACTCTGGCACAACTCTGTCACATCTCTGGCACAGCTCTTGCAGAACTCTGGCACAACTCTGGCAAATCTCTCTCATATAACTCTGGCACAAATCTGGCACAACTCTGGCATAACTCTGGCATAACTCTGGCACAACTCTGGCACAACTCTGGTACAACTCTAGCAGAATTCCCATACAGTTCTGGGACAGCTCTGGCACATTTCAGGCACAATTCTGGCACAACTCTGGCACAACTCAGGCACAAGTCTGGCACAACTCTGGCACTACTCTGGCACATCAATGGCACAACTATGGCACACCTCTGGCATAAATCTGGCACAACTCTGGCAAAACTCTGGAATATCTCTGGCACAACTCTTGCACAACTCTGGCAGAACTCTGGCACAACTCCGGCACAACTCTGGCACAACTCTGGCACTACTCTGGCACATCAATGGCACAACTCTGGCACACCTCTGGCACAACTCTGGCACAACTCAGGCACAACTCTGGCAGAACTGTGGCACAATTCTCGCACGTCTCTGGCACAACTCTGGCACAACTCAGGCACAACTCTGGCACAACTCTCGCACAACTCTGGCACAAATCTGGCACAACTCTGGCACAAATCTAAACAACTTTGACACAACTTTGGCAAAACTTTGGCACAACTCTGGCAAAACTCTGGCACAACTCCAGCATAGCTCTGGTACAATTCTGGCATAACTCTGGCACAACTCTGGCACAACTCGGGCACAACTCTGGCACAACTCTGGCACCACTCTTGCACAACTCTGGCACAACTCTGGCACACCTCTGGCTCAACTCTGGCACAACTCTGGAACAACTCTGGCACAACTCTGGCACAACTCGGGCACAACTCTGGCACAACTCTGGCACCACTCTTGCACAACTCTGGCACAACTCTGGCACACCTCTGGCTCAACTCTGGCACAACTCTGGAACAACTCTGGCACAACTCTGGCACAACTCGGGCACAACTCTGGCACAACTCTGGCACCACTCTTGCACAACTCTGGCACAACTCTGGCACACCTCTGGCTCAACTCTGGCACAACTCTGGAACAACTCTGGCACAACTCTGGCACAACTCGGGCACAACTCTGGCACAACTCTGGCACCACTCTTGCACAACTCTGGCACAACTCTGGCACACCTCTGGCTCAACTCTGGCACAACTCTGGAACAACTCTGGCACAACTCTGGCACAACTCGGGCACAACTCTGGCACAACTCTGGCACCACTCTTGCACAACTCTGGCACAACTCTGGCACACCTCTGGCTCAACTCTGGCACAACTCTGGAACAACTCTGGCACAACTCTGGCACAACTCGGGCACAACTCTGGCACAACTCTGGCACCACTCTTGCACAACTCTGGCACAACTCTGGCACACCTCTGGCTCAACTCTGGCACAACTCTGGAACAACTCTGGCACAACTCTGGCACAACTCGGGCACAACTCTGGCACAACTCTGGCACCACTCTTGCACAACTCTGGCACAACTCTGGCACACCTCTGGCTCAACTCTGGCACAACTCTGGAACAACTCTGGCACAACTCTGGCACAACTCGGGCACAACTCTGGCACAACTCTGGCACCACTCTTGCACAACTCTGGCACAACTCTGGCACACCTCTGGCTCAACTCTGGCACAACTCTGGAACAACTCTGGCACAACTCTGGCACAACTCGGGCACAACTCTGGCACAACTCTGGCACCACTCTTGCACAACTCTGGCACAACTCTGGCACACCTCTGGCTCAACTCTGGCACAACTCTGGAACAACTCTGGCACAACTCTGGCACAACTCGGGCACAACTCTGGCACAACTCTGGCACCACTCTTGCACAACTCTGGCACAACTCTGGCACACCTCTGGCTCAACTCTGGCACAACTCTGGAACAACTCTGGCACAACTCTGGCACAACTCGGGCACAACTCTGGCACAACTCTGGCACCACTCTTGCACAACTCTGGCACAACTCTGGCACACCTCTGGCTCAACTCTGGCACAACTCTGGAACAACTCTGGCACAACTCTGGCACAACTCGGGCACAACTCTGGCACAACTCTGGCACCACTCTTGCACAACTCTGGCACAACTCTGGCACACCTCTGGCTCAACTCTGGCACAACTCTGGAACAACTCTGGCACAACTCTGGCACAACTCGGGCACAACTCTGGCACAACTCTGGCACCACTCTTGCACAACTCTGGCACAACTCTGGCACACCTCTGGCTCAACTCTGGCACAACTCTGGAACAACTCTGGCACAACTCTGGCACAACTCGGGCACAACTCTGGCACAACTCTGGCACCACTCTTGCACAACTCTGGCACAACTCTGGCACACCTCTGGCTCAACTCTGGCACAACTCTGGAACAACTCTGGCACAACTCTGGCACAACTCTGGCACAACTCCGGCACAACTCTGGCACAACTCTTGCACAACTCTGGCACAACTCTGGCACAACTCTGGCACAACTCTGGCAAAACTCTAGCACTACTCTGGCACAACTATGGCACAACTGTGTTACACCTCTGGCACAAATCTGGCACAACTCTGGCACAACTCTGGCACAACTCTGGAACAACTCTAGCACTACTCTGGCAAAGCTCTGGCACAACTGTATTACACCTCTGGCACAATTCTGGCACAACTCTGGCACAACTGTGGCACGACTCTGGCAGCACTGTTGCACAACTCTGGCTCAACTCTGGCACAACTCTGGTACAAGTCTGGTCCAATTCTGGCACAACTCTGGCACAACTTTGGCACAACTCTGGCACAACTCTCGCAAAACTCTGGCCCTACTCTGGCACAACTCTGGCACAACTCTGGCACAATTCTGACACAACTTTGGCACAACATTTTCACAACTCTGGGACAACTCTGGCACAACTCTGGCACAGCTCTGGCACAACTCTGGCACAACTCTGGCACAAGTCTGGTCCAATTCTGGCACAACTCTGGCACAACTCTGGCACAACTCGGGCACTACTCTGCCACAACTCTGGCACAACCCTGGCACAACTCTGGCACAACTCTGGCACAATTCTGACACAACTTTGGCACAACATTTTCACAACTCTGGGACAACTCTGGCACAACTCTGGCACAGCTCTGGCACAACTCTGGCACAACTCTGGCACAAGTCTGGTCCAATTCTGGCACAACTCTGGCACAACTCTGGCACAACTCGGGCACTACTCTGCCACAACTCTGGCACAACCCTGGCACAACTCTGGCACAACTCTGGCACAATTCTGACACAACTTTGGCACAACATTTTCACAACTCTGGGACAACTCTGGCACAACTCTGGCACAGCTCTGGCACAACTCTGGCACAACTCTGGCACAAGTCTGGTCCAATTCTGGCACAACTCTGGCACAACTCTGGCACAACTCGGGCACTACTCTGCCACAACTCTGGCACAACCCTGGCACAACTCTGGCACAACTCTGGCACAATTCTGACACAACTTTGGCACAACATTTTCACAACTCTGGGACAACTCTGGCACAACTCTGGCACAGCTCTGGCACAACTCTGGCACAACTCTGGCACAATTCTGGCACAACTCTGGCACAACTCTGGCACAACTCTTGCACAACTCTGGCACAACTCTGGCACAACTCTGGCACAACTCTGGCACAACTCTGGCACCACTCTGGCACAACTCTGGCACAACTCTGGCACAACTCTGGCACAACTTTGGCACAGCTTTGGCACAACTCTGGCACAACTCTGGTACAACTCTGGCACAACTTTGGCATAACTCCGGCACAACTCTGTCACTACTCTGGCACAACTA
Source organism: Penium margaritaceum (assembly GCA_023375785.1). Taxonomy (NCBI): domain Eukaryota; kingdom Viridiplantae; phylum Streptophyta; class Zygnematophyceae; order Desmidiales; family Peniaceae; genus Penium; species Penium margaritaceum. Next base: position 158,672 of record SZWC01003799.1, read on the forward strand.
TGGCACAACCGTTGCACAACTCTGGCTCACATCTGGCATAACTCTAGCAGAACTCTGGCACAACTCTGGAACAACACTGACACAACTCTCGAACAACTCTCGCACAACTCTGGCACAACTCTGGCACAATTCTGGCACAACTCTGGCACAACTCCGGCACAACTCTGGCACAACTCTGGCACAACTCTTGAAGAACTCTGGCACAACTCTGGCACAACTCTGGCACAACTCTGGCACAACTCTGGCACAACTCTGGCACAACTCT
>SZWC01003799.1:159034-182047 GCA_023375785.1 Penium margaritaceum
CAACTCTGGCACAACTCTGGCACAGCTCTGGCACAACTGTGTTACACCTCTGGCACAAATTTGGCAGCATTCTGGCACAACTCTGGCACGACTGTGGCACGACTCTGGTAGCACTGTTGCACAACTCTGGCACAACTCTGGCACAAATCTGGTACAATTCTGGTCCAACTCTGGCACAACTCTGGCACAAATTTGGCACAACTCTGGCACAACTCTGGCACAACTCTGGCCCTACTCTGGCACAAATCTGGCACAACTCTTGCACAATTCTGACACAACTTTGGCACAACTTTGTCACAACTCTGGGACAACTCTGGCACAACTCCGGCACAGCTCTGGCACAACTCTGGCACAAGTGTGGCAGAACTCTGGCACAACTCTGGCCCAACTCTGGCTCAACTCTGGCACAACTCTGGCATAACTATGGCACAACTCTGGCACAACTCTGGCACAACTTTAGCATAACTCTGGCACAAGTCTGGCAAAACTCTGGCACAACTCTGGCACTACACTGGCACAACTCTGGCACAACTCTGGCACAACTTTAGCATAACTCTGGCACAAGTCTGGCAAAACTCTGGCACAACTCTGGCACTACACTGGCACAACTCTGGAACAACTCTGGCACCACTCTGAGACAACTCTGGGGCAACTCTGGCACAACTCTGGCACAGCTCTGGCACAACTGTGTTACACCTCTGGCACAAATCTGGCACAATTCTGGCACAACTCTGGCACAACTGTGGCACGACTCTGGCAGCACTGTTGCACAACTCTGGCACAACTCTGGCACAACTCTGGTACAATTCTGGTCCAACTATGGCACAACTCTGGCACAACTTTGGCACAACTCTGGCACAACTCTGGCACAACTCTGGCCCTACTCTGGCACAACTCTGGCACAACTCTGGCACAATTCTGACACAACTTTGGCACAACTTTGTCACAACTCTGGGAAAACTCTGGCTCAACTCCGGCACAGCTCTGCCACAACTCTGGCACAACTGTGGCACAACTCTGGCACAACTCTGGCACAACTCGGGCACTACTCTGCCACAACTTTGGCACAACCTTGGCACAACTCTGGCACAACTCTGGCACAACTCGGGCAGAACTCTGGCACAACTCGGGCACAACTCTGGCACAACTCTGGCACAACTCGGGCAGAACTCTGGCACAACTCGGGCACAACTCTGGCACAACTCTGGCACAACTCCGGCACAACTCTGGCACAACTCTGGCACAACTCTTGACGAACTCTGGCACAACTCTGGCACAACTCTGGCAGAACTCTGGCACAACTTTCGCACAACTCTGGCACAACTCTGGCACAACTCTGGCACAACTCTGGTACAGCTTTCGCACAACTCTGGCAAAACTCTGGCTCAACTCTAGAAGAACTCTTGCACTACTCTGGCAGAACTCTGGCAAAACTATGGCACAACACTGGCACAAACCTGTACAACTCTGGTACAACTCTGGCACAACTCTGGCACAACTCTGGCACAACTCTGGCACAACTCTGGCACAACTATGGCACAACTCTAGCACTACTCTGGCACAACTATGGCACAACTGTGTTACACCTCTAGAACAAATCTGGCACAACACTGGTACAACTCTGGCATAACTCTGGCACAACTCTTCCACAAATTTGGCACAGCTCTGGCACAACTGTGGCACAACTCTGGCACAATTCTGGCCCAACTCTAGAACGACTCTGGCAAAACTGTTGCACAACTCTGGCACAACTCTGGCACAACTCTGGCACAATTCTGGCACAACTCTGGCACCACTCTGGCACAACTCTGGCACAACTCTGGCACAACTCTGGCACAACTCTGGCACAACTCTGGCACAACTCTGGCACAATTCTGGCACAACTCTGGCACCACTCTGGCACAACTCTGGCACAACTCTGGCACAACTCTGGCACAACTTTGGCACAGCTTTGGCACAACTCTGGCACAACTCTGGTACAACTCTGGCACAACTTTGGAATAACTTCGGCACAACTCTGTCACTACTCTGGCACAACTATGGCACAACCGTTGCACAACTCTGGCTCACATCTGGCATAACTCTGGCACAACTCTGGCATAACTCTGGCATAACTCTGGCAGAACTCTTACACAACTCTGGCACAACTCTGGCACAACTATGCCACAACTGTGTTACACCTCTGGCACAACTCTGGCACACCTCTGGCACAATTCTGGTACAATTTTGGCTCAACTCTGGCACAACTTTGGCACAACTGTGGCACAACTCTGGCACAACTCTGGCGCAACTCTGGCGCAACTCTGGCACAACTCTGGCATAACTCTGTCACAACTCTGGCACAACTCTGGCACAACTTTAGCATAACTCGGGCACAAGTCTGGCAAAACTCTGGCACAACTCTGGCACAACTCTGGCATAACTCTGTCACAACTCTGGCACAACTCTGGCACAACTTTAGCATAACTCGGGCACAAGTCTGGCAAAACTCTGGCACAACTCTGGCACTACTCTGGCACAACTCTGGAACAACTCTGGCACCACTCTGGGACAACTCTGGGGCAACTCTGGCACAACTCTGGCACAGCTCTGGCACAACTGTGTCACAATGTTTTCACAACTTTGGCACAACAGTGCCACAACTCTGGCATAACTCTGGCACAACTCTCACACAACTCTAGCGCAACTTTGGCACAACTCAAGCTAAACTCTGGCACAACTATGGCATACCTCTGGCACAACTGTGGCACAACCGTGGCACAACTCTGGCACAACTCTACTACAACTCTGCCACTACTCTGGCACAACTCTGGCACAACTCTGCCACAACTCTGCCACAACTCTGCCACAACTCTCACACAATTCATGCACAACTCTGGTACTACTCTGGTACATCTTTGGAAAAAAATAAGCACAAATCTGACACAGCCCTGGCTCAACTCTGGCATAACTCTGGCACTTCTCTTGCACAACTCTGGGACAAATCTGGCACAACTCTGGCACAACTCTGGCACACGTTTGGCAAAACTCTGGCACAAGTCTAGCACAACTCTGGCACAACTCTGGCACAGCTCTGGCACAACTCTGGCACAACTCTGGCACAACTCTGGCACAACTCTGGCACAACTCTGGCACAACTCTGGCACAACTCTGGCACAACTCTGGCACAAATCTGGCACAACTATGGCACAACTCTGGCATCACTCTGGCACAACACTGGTACAACTCTGGCACAACTCTAGCACAACTCAGGCACAAATCTGGCAAAACTCAGGTACAACTCTGGCACTACTTTGGCACAACTCTGGCACAACTCTGGCACAACTGTGGCAAAACTCTGGCACAACTCTGAGACAACCCTGGCACAACTCTGTCACAACTCTGGGACTACTCTGGCACAACTATTGCACAATTGTGGCACAACTCTGGCACACCTCTGGCACAACTCTGTCACAACTCAGGCACAACTCTGGCACTACTCTGGCACAACTGTTGCACAACTCTAGAACAACTCTGGCACAACTCTGGCACAACTCTGACACAACTCTGTCACAACTCTGGGACTAATCTGGCACAACTATGGCACAACTGTGGCACAACTCCTGCACAACCCTGGCATGACAATGGCACAACTCTGACACAACCCTGGCACAACTCTCGTACACCTCTGGAACAACTCTGGCACAACTCTAGCTCAACACTGGTACAACTCTGGCATAAATTTGCCACAACTCTGGCACAACTCCGGCACAACTCTGCCATAGCTCTGCCACAGCCCTGGAACAACATTGACACAACTCTGGCACAACTCTAGCATAACTCGGGCACAACTCTTGAAAAACTCTAGCACAAATCTGGCACAACTCTTGCACAACTTTGGCACAACTCTGGCACAACTGCGGCAAAACTCTGGCACAACTCTGGTACAACTCTGCCACATTCTGGCACAACTCCGGAAAAACTTTGGCAAAACTCTGGCACAACACTGGCACAACTCTGGCACAACTCTGACACAACTATGGCACAACTCTAGCGCAACTCGGGCACAACTCTGGCACTACTCTGGAACAACTCTGTCACATCTCTGGGACAACTTTGGCACAACTCTGGCACAACTCTGGCACAACTCTGGCACTAATGTGGCACAACTATGGCACAACTGTGGCACAACTCTTGCTCAACTCTGGCACAACCTCGCACAACTCTGGCACAACTGTGGCACAACTCTAGCTGAACTCTGGCACAACTCTGGCATAACTCTGGCACAACTGTGGCACAACACTGGCACAACTCTGGCACAACTGTTCCACAACTCTGCCACAACTCTGGCAAAACTCCGGCACAACTCTGCCACAACTCTGCCACAACACCAGCACAACTTTGGCACAACTCTAGCACAACTCTAGCACAACTTGGGCACAACTCTGGAAAAACTCTGGCACAACTCTGGAACAACTCTGGCACAACTTTGGCACAACTTTGGCACAACTCTGTCACAACTCTTGCACAACTCTGGCACAACTATGGCACAACCCTGATACATCTCAGGCACAACTCTGCCACAACTCTGCCACAACTCCGGCACCACTCCGGCACAACTCTTTCACAACTCTGCCACAGCCCTTGAACAACTTTGGCACAACAGTGGCACAACTCTGGCTCAACTGTGGCACCACTCTGCCACAACCCTGAGACAACCCTGGCACAACTCTGTCACAACACTGGGACTACTCTGGCACAACTATAGCACAACTGTGGCACAATTCTGGCACAAATCTGGCATAACTCTGTCACAACTCTGGAAAAAAGATCGCACAAATCGGGTACAACTCTGGAACAACTCTGGCACACCTCTGGCACAATTCTGGCACAATTCTGGCTCAACTCTGGCACAACGTTGGCACAACTGTGGCTCAACTCTGGCACAACTCTGGCATAACTCTGGCACAACTCTGGCAAAACTCTGGTAAAACTTTAGCATAACTCTGGCACAACTCTGGCACAACTCTGGCACAACTCTGGCACTACTCTGGCACAACTATGGAACAACTCTGGCACAACTCTGGGACAGCTCTGGGGCAACTCTGGAACAACTCTGGCACAGCTCTGGCACAACTGTGTCACAACGTTTGCACTACTCCGGCACAACTATGGCATAACAGTGCCACAACTCTGGCATAACTCTGGCACAACTTTCACACAACTCTAGCGCAACTTTGGCACAACTCTGGCATACCTCTGGCACAACCCTAGCACAACTCTGGCACAACTCTACTACAACCCTGCCACTACTCTGGCACAACTCTGGCACAACTCTGCCACAACTCTGCCACAACTCTGCCACAACTCTCACACAATTCATGCACAACTCTGGTACCCCTCTGGTACAACTTTGGAAAAAATATAGCACAAATCTGACACAGCTCTGGCTCAATTCTGGCTTTACTCTGGCACTTCTCTAGCAAAACTGTTGCTCAACTCTAGCACAACACTGGCAAAACTCTGGCACAACTCTTGCACAACTCTGGGACAAATCTGGCACAACTCTGGCACCACTCTGGCACACGTTTGGCAAAACTCTGGCACAAGTCTAGCACAACACTGGCACAACTCTGGCACAACTCTGGCACAACTCTTGCATAACTTTGGCACAACTCTGGCACAACGTTGGCACAACTCTGGCACAAATCTGGCACAACTATGGCACAACTCTGGCATCACTCTGGCACAACTCTGGTTCAACTCTGGCACAACTCTAGCACAACTCAGGCACAAATCTGGCAAAACTCGGGCACAACTCTGGCACTACTCTGGCACAACTCTGGCACAACTCTGGCACAACTGTGGCACCACTCTTGCACAACTCTGAGACAACTCTGGCACAACTCTGTCACAACTCTGGGACTACTCTGGCACAACTATAGCCCAATTGTGGCACAACTCTGGCACAAATCTGGCACAACTCTGTCACAACTCAGGCACAACTATGGTACTACTCTGGCACAACTGTTGCACAACTCTAGCACAACTCTGGAACAACTCTGGAACAACTCTGGCACAACTCTGTCACAACTCTGGGACTAATCTGGCACAACTATGGCACAACTGTGGCACAACTCTGGCAAAACCCTGGCATAACTCTGGCACAACTCTGATTCAACCCTGGCACAACTCTCGCACAGCTCTGGCACAACTGTGGCACAACTCTAGCTCAACACTGGTACAACTCTGGCATAACTTTGCCACAACTCTGGCACAACTCCGGCACAACTCTTCCATAGCTCTGCCACAGCCGTGGAACAACATTGACACAACTCTGGAACAACTCTAGCATAACTCAGGCACAACTCTGGAAAAACTCTGGCACAAATCTGGCACAACTCTGGCACAACTTTGGCACAACTCTGGCACAACTCCTTTAAAACTCTGGCACGACTCTGGTACAACTCTGCCACATTCTGGCACAACTCCGGAAAAACTTTGGCACAACTCTGGCACAACTCTGGCACAACTCTGGCACAACTCTGGCACTACTCTGGCACAACTCTGTCACAACTCTGGCACAACTCTGGCACAACTCAGGCACATCTCTGGGACAACTCTGGCACAACTCTGGCACGACTTTGGCACAACTCTGGCACAACTCTGGCACAACTCTGGCACAACTCTGGCACTACTCTGGCACAACTCTGTCACAACTCTGGCACAACTCTGGCACAACTCAGGCACATCTCTGGGACAACTCTGGCACAACTCCGGCACAACTCTGGCACAACTCTGGCACTAATGTGGCACAACTATGGCACAACTGTGGCACAACTCTCACTCAACTCTGGCACAACCTCGCACAACTCTGGCACAACTGTGGCACAACTCTAGCTGAACTCTGGCACAACTCTGGCATAACTCTGGCACAACTGTGGCACAACACTGGATAAACACTGGCACAACTGTTCCACAACTCTGCCACTATCTGGCACAACTCCTGCACAACTCTGCCACAACTCTGCCACAACACCAGCACAACTTTGGCACAACTCTAGCACAACTCTAGCATAACTTGGGCACAACTCTGGAAAACCTCTGGCACAACTCTGGCCAAACTCTGGCTTAACTTTGGCACAACTCTGGCACAACTCTGGCACAACTCTTGCACAACTCTGGCACAACTCTGGCACAACTCTGGCACAACTCTGGCACAACTCTGGCACAACTCTGGCACAACTCTGGCACAACTCTGGCACAACTCTGGCGCAACTCTGGCACAACTCTGGCACAACTTGCGCACAACTCTTGCACAACTCTAGCACAACTCTAGCACTCTCAAAAAACTGTGGCACGACTCAAGCTGAACTCTAGCACAACTCCGGCATAACTCTGGCACAACTGTGGCACAACACTGGCACAACTCTGGAACAACTCTGGCACAACTCTGGCATAACTCTGGCACGACTCTGGCACTACTCTGGCACTACTCTGGCACTACTCTGGCACTACTCTGGCACTACTCTGGCACTACTCTGGCACTACTCTGGCACTACTCTGGCACTACTCTGGCACTACTCTGGCACTACTCTGGCACTACTCTGGCACTACTCTGGCACTACTCTGGCACTACTCTGGCACTACTCTGGCACTACTCTGGCACTACTCTGGCACTACTCTGGCACTACTCTGGCACTACTCTGGCACTACTCTGGCACTACTCTGGCACTACTCTGGCACTACTCTGGCACTACTCTGGCACTACTCTGGCACTACTCTGGCACTACTCTGGCACTACTCTGGCACTACTCTGGCACTACTCTGGCACTACTCTGGCACTACTCTGGCACTACTCTGGCACTACTCTGGCACTACTCTGGCACTACTCTGGCACTACTCTGGCACTACTCTGGCACTACTCTGGCACTACTCTGGCACTACTCTGGCACTACTCTGGCACTACTCTGGCACTACTCTGGCACTACTCTGGCACTACTCTGGCACTACTCTGGCACTACTCTGGCACTACTCTGGCACTACTCTGGCACTACTCTGGCACTACTCTGGCACTACTCTGGCACTACTCTGGCACTACTCTGGCACTACTCTGGCACTACTCTGGCACTACTCTGGCACTACTCTGGCACTACTCTGGCACTACTCTGGCACTACTCTGGCACTACTCTGGCACTACTCTGGCACTACTCTGGCACTACTCTGGCACTACTCTGGCACTACTCTGGCACTACTCTGGCACTACTCTGGCACTACTCTGGCACTACTCTGGCACTACTCTGGCACTACTCTGGCACTACTCTGGCACTACTCTGGCACTACTCTGGCACTACTCTGGCACTACTCTGGCACTACTCTGGCACTACTCTGGCACTACTCTGGCACTACTCTGGCACTACTCTGGCACTACTCTGGCACTACTCTGGCACTACTCTGGCACTACTCTGGCACTACTCTGGCACTACTCTGGCACTACTCTGGCACTACTCTGGCACTACTCTGGCACTACTCTGGCACTACTCTGGCACTACTCTGGCACTACTCTGGCACTACTCTGGCACTACTCTGGCACTACTCTGGCACTACTCTGGCACTACTCTGGCACTACTCTGGCACTACTCTGGCACTACTCTGGCACTACTCTGGCACTACTCTGGCACTACTCTGGCACTACTCTGGCACTACTCTGGCACTACTCTGGCACTACTCTGGCACTACTCTGGCACTACTCTGGCACTACTCTGGCACTACTCTGGCACTACTCTGGCACTACTCTGGCACTACTCTGGCACTACTCTGGCACTACTCTGGCACTACTCTGGCACTACTCTGGCACTACTCTGGCACTACTCTGGCACTACTCTGGCACTACTCTGGCACTACTCTGGCACTACTCTGGCACTACTCTGGCACTACTCTGGCACTACTCTGGCACTACTCTGGCACTACTCTGGCACTACTCTGGCACTACTCTGGCACTACTCTGGCACTACTCTGGCACTACTCTGGCACTACTCTGGCACTACTCTGGCACTACTCTGGCACTACTCTGGCACTACTCTGGCACTACTCTGGCACTACTCTGGCACTACTCTGGCACTACTCTGGCACTACTCTGGCACTACTCTGGCACTACTCTGGCACTACTCTGGCACTACTCTGGCACTACTCTGGCACTACTCTGGCACTACTCTGGCACTACTCTGGCACTACTCTGGCACTACTCTGGCACTACTCTGGCACTACTCTGGCACTACTCTGGCACTACTCTGGCACTACTCTGGCACTACTCTGGCACTACTCTGGCACTACTCTGGCACTACTCTGGCACTACTCTGGCACTACTCTGGCACTACTCTGGCACTACTCTGGCACTACTCTGGCACTACTCTGGCACTACTCTGGCACTACTCTGGCACTACTCTGGCACTACTCTGGCACTACTCTGGCACTACTCTGGCACTACTCTGGCACTACTCTGGCACTACTCTGGCACTACTCTGGCACTACTCTGGCACTACTCTGGCACTACTCTGGCACTACTCTGGCACTACTCTGGCACTACTCTGGCACTACTCTGGCACTACTCTGGCACTACTCTGGCACTACTCTGGCACTACTCTGGCACTACTCTGGCACTACTCTGGCACTACTCTGGCACTACTCTGGCACTACTCTGGCACTACTCTGGCACTACTCTGGCACTACTCTGGCACTACTCTGGCACTACTCTGGCACTACTCTGGCACTACTCTGGCACTACTCTGGCACTACTCTGGCACTACTCTGGCACTACTCTGGCACTACTCTGGCACTACTCTGGCACTACTCTGGCACTACTCTGGCACTACTCTGGCACTACTCTGGCACTACTCTGGCACTACTCTGGCACTACTCTGGCACTACTCTGGCACTACTCTGGCACTACTCTGGCACTACTCTGGCACTACTCTGGCACTACTCTGGCACTACTCTGGCACTACTCTGGCACTACTCTGGCACTACTCTGGCACTACTCTGGCACTACTCTGGCACTACTCTGGCACTACTCTGGCACTACTCTGGCACTACTCTGGCACTACTCTGGCACTACTCTGGCACTACTCTGGCACTACTCTGGCACTACTCTGGCACTACTCTGGCACTACTCTGGCACTACTCTGGCACTACTCTGGCACTACTCTGGCACTACTCTGGCACTACTCTGGCACTACTCTGGCACTACTCTGGCACTACTCTGGCACTACTCTGGCACTACTCTGGCACTACTCTGGCACTACTCTGGCACTACTCTGGCACTACTCTGGCACTACTCTGGCACTACTCTGGCACTACTCTGGCACTACTCTGGCACTACTCTGGCACTACTCTGGCACTACTCTGGCACTACTCTGGCACTACTCTGGCACTACTCTGGCACTACTCTGGCACTACTCTGGCACTACTCTGGCACTACTCTGGCACTACTCTGGCACTACTCTGGCACTACTCTGGCACTACTCTGGCACTACTCTGGCACTACTCTGGCACTACTCTGGCACTACTCTGGCACTACTCTGGCACTACTCTGGCACTACTCTGGCACTACTCTGGCACTACTCTGGCACTACTCTGGCACTACTCTGGCACTACTCTGGCACTACTCTGGCACTACTCTGGCACTACTCTGGCACTACTCTGGCACTACTCTGGCACTACTCTGGCACTACTCTGGCACTACTCTGGCACTACTCTGGCACTACTCTGGCACTACTCTGGCACTACTCTGGCACTACTCTGGCACTACTCTGGCACTACTCTGGCACTACTCTGGCACTACTCTGGCACTACTCTGGCACTACTCTGGCACTACTCTGGCACTACTCTGGCACTACTCTGGCACTACTCTGGCACTACTCTGGCACTACTCTGGCACTACTCTGGCACTACTCTGGCACTACTCTGGCACTACTCTGGCACTACTCTGGCACTACTCTGGCACTACTCTGGCACTACTCTGGCACTACTCTGGCACTACTCTGGCACTACTCTGGCACTACTCTGGCACTACTCTGGCACTACTCTGGCACTACTCTGGCACTACTCTGGCACTACTCTGGCACTACTCTGGCACTACTCTGGCACTACTCTGGCACTACTCTGGCACTACTCTGGCACTACTCTGGCACTACTCTGGCACTACTCTGGCACTACTCTGGCACTACTCTGGCACTACTCTGGCACTACTCTGGCACTACTCTGGCACTACTCTGGCACTACTCTGGCACTACTCTGGCACTACTCTGGCACTACTCTGGCACTACTCTGGCACTACTCTGGCACTACTCTGGCACTACTCTGGCACTACTCTGGCACTACTCTGGCACTACTCTGGCACTACTCTGGCACTACTCTGGCACTACTCTGGCACTACTCTGGCACTACTCTGGCACTACTCTGGCACTACTCTGGCACTACTCTGGCACTACTCTGGCACTACTCTGGCACTACTCTGGCACTACTCTGGCACTACTCTGGCACTACTCTGGCACTACTCTGGCACTACTCTGGCACTACTCTGGCACTACTCTGGCACTACTCTGGCACTACTCTGGCACAACTCTGGCACAACTCTGGCACAACTCTGGCACAACACTGGCACAACTTTGGCACAATTCTGGCACGACGTTGGCACAACTCTGGCACAAATTTGGCACAGCTATGGCACAAGTCTGGCATAGCTCTAGCACAACTCTGGAACAACTCTGGCACAACTCTGGCACAACTCTAGCACAACTCAGGCACAAATCTGGCACAACTCTGGCACTACTCTGGCACTACTCTGGCACAACTCTGGCAAAACTCTGGCACAACTGTGACACCACTCTGGAACAACTCTGAGAAAACTCTGGCACAACTCTGTCACGACTCTGGGACTACTCTGGCACAACTATGGCACAACTGTGGCACAATTCTGGCCCAAATCTGGCACAACTCTGTCACAACTCTGGAATAACTCTGGCACATCTCTGGCACAACTCTGGCACAATTCTGGCACAACTATCGCACAACCCTGGGAAAACTCTGGCACAACTCTGCCACAACTCTGCCACAACTCTGGCACAACTCCGGCACAACTCTGCCACAGGCCTTGAACAACTTTTGCACAACTCTGGCACAACTCTAGCATACCTTGGGGACAACTCTGGCAAACGCTGGCAAAAATCTGGCCCAACTCTCGCACAACATTGGCACAACTCTGGCACAACTCTGGCAAAACTCTGGCACAATTCTAGCACAACTCTGGCACAACTCTGGCGCAACTTTGGCACAACTGTGGCACAACTCTGGCACAATTCTGGCACAACTCTGGCACAACTCTGGCACAACTGTGGCACAACTCTGGCACAATTCTGGCACAACTCTGGCACAACTCTGGCATAACTATGGTACAACTCTGGCACAACTCTGGCACAACTCTGGCACCACTCTGGCACATCTTTGGGACAACTCTGGCACAACTCTGGCAAAACTCTGGCACAACTCTGTCACAACTCTGGCACAACTCTGGCACATCGCTGGGACAACTCTGGCAAAACTCTGGCACAACTCTGGAACAACTCTGTTACAACTCTGGCACTAATGTGGCACAACAATGGCACAACTGTGGCACAACTCTGGCTCAACTCTGGCACAACTCTCGCACAACTCTGGCACAACTGTGGCACAACTCTAGCTGAACGTTTGCACAACTCTGGCATAACTCTGGAACAACTGTGGCACAATACTGGCACAACTCTGGCACAACTCTGGCACAAATCTGGCACAAATCTGGCATAAATCTGGCACAACTCTGGCTCAATTATGGCACAACCCTGGCACAACTCTGGCACAACTGTGCCACAACCCTGCCACAACTCTGGCACAACACCGGCACAACTCTGCCAAAACTCTGCCACAGCCCTTGAACAGCTTTGGCACAACTGTGGCACAACTCTAGCATAACTCGGGCACAACTCTGGCAAAATGCTGGCAAAAATCTGGAACAACTCTTGCACAACTTTGGCACAGCTCTGGCACAACTCTGGCACAACTCTGGCACAACTCTGGCACAACTCTGGCACAACTCTGGCACACCTCTGGCACAACTCTTGCACAACTCTGGCACAATTCTGACACAACTCTGGCACAACTCTGGCATGACATTGGCACAATTGTGGCACAACTCTGGCACAACTCTGGCACAACTCTGGCAAAACTCTGGCATAACTCTGGCACATCTCTCGCACAACTCTGGCACAACTCTAGCACAACTCTGACACAACTCTGCCACAACTCAGGCACAAATCTGGGACTACTCTGGCACAACTATGGCACAACTGTGGCACAATTCTGGCACAAATCTGGCACAACTCTGTCATTACTCTGGCATAACTCTGGCACAACTCTGGCACAACTGTGTCACAACTCTTGCACTACTCTGGCACAACTATAGCACAACTGTGCCACAACTTTGGCACAACTCTGGCACAACTCTCAAACAAATCTAGCACAACTTTAGCACAACTCAAGCTCAACACTGGCACAACTCTGGCATACCTCTGGCACACCTGTGGCACAACCTGGGCACAACTCTGGCACAACTCAGCCACAACTATGCCACAACTCTGGCACAACTCTGCCACAACTCTGCCACAACTCTGGCACAACTCTGCCACAACTCTGGCACAACTCTGGCACAACTCTAGCACTACTCTGGCACAACTTTGAAAAACCTTTGGCACAAGTCTGGCACCAATCTGGCGCAACTCTGGCTCAATTCTGGCGTAACTCTGGCACTACTCTGGCACAACTGTTGCACAAGTCTAGCACAACTCTGGCACAACTCTTGCACAACTCTGGGACAACTCTGGCACAACTCTGGCAGAACTCTCGCACAACTTTGGCACAACTCTGGCACAAAGTTGGCACAACTCTGGCATAAATCTGGCACAACTATGGCACAACCCTGGCATAACTCTGGCACAACTCTGGTTTAACTCTGGCACAACTCTAGCACAACACAGGGGCAAATGTGGCACAACTCTGGCACAACTCTGGCACTACTCTGGCACAACTCTGGCACAACTCTGGCACAACTGTGGCACCTCTCTGGCACAACTATGAGACAACTCTGGCACAACTCTGTCACAACTCTGGGACTACTCTACCACAACTATGGCAAAACTGTGGCTCAACTCTGGCACAAATCTGGCACAACTCGGGAACAACTGTTGCACAACTCTAGCACATCTCTGGCACAACTCTGGCACAACTCTGACACAACTCTGGGACAACTCTGGGACAACTCTGGCACAACTCTAGCACAACTCTGGCACAACTCTGGCACAACTCTGGCACAACTCTTTCACAACCGTGGAACAACTCTGGCACAACGTTAAGACCACTGTGGCACAACTCTGGCACAACTCTGGCATAACTCTGCAACACCTCTGGCACAACTGTGGCACAACTCTAGAACAATTCAGGCACAACGCTGGCACAGCCCTGGCACAACTCTGGCAAAACTCTGGGAAAACTTTGGCACAAATCTGGCACAACTCTGGCACAACAGTGGCACACCTCTGGCAAAACTCTGGCACAACTGTCGCGAAACTCTGGCACAACTCTAGGACAACTCTGGCACAACTCTGGCACAACTCTGGCACAACTCTGGCACAACTCTGGGACAACTCCGGCACAACTCTAAACAAATCTGGCACAACTCTGCCACAACTCTGGCACAACTCTGCCACAACTCTGGCACAACTCTGGCACAACTTTGGCTCAACTCTCGCACAACTCTGGCATAGCTCTGGCACTACTCTGGCACAACTCTGGCACAACTCTAGCACAACTCTGGCACAACTGTGGCAGGAAACTCTGGAACAACTCAGGCACTACTCTGGCACAACTCTGGCACAACTCTGGTACAACTCTGGCACAACGCTGGCACAACTCTGGTACAACTTTGGCACAACTCTGGCACAACTCTGGTACAACTCTTGGACAACTCTGGCACTACTCTTAAAAACACTGGCACAACTCTGCCACACTTCTGGCACAAATCTTGGACAACTCTGGCACAACTCCGGCACAACTCTGGCACAACTCTAGCTCATGTATTGCCCAACTATGGCACAACTCTGGCACAAATCTGGCACAACTCTAGCACAAATCAGGCACAACCCTGGCACATCTCTGGCACAACTCTGGCACAACTCTGGCACTACTCTGGCACAACTGTGACACAACTCTGGCTTAACTTTAGCACAACTTTGGCACAACTCTGGCACAACTCTGGCACAACTCTGGCATAACTCTGGCACAACTCTGGCACATATCGGGCACAACTCTACCACATCTCTGGCACAACTGTGGCACAACTCTGTCACAACTCTAGCACTACTCTGGCACAACTCTGGCACAACTCTGGCACAACTCTGGCACAACTCTGGCATGACATTGGCACAATTGTGGCACAACTCTGGCACAACTCTGGCACAACTCTGGCAAAACTCTGGCACAACTCTTGCAAAACTCTGGCACAACTCTCGCACAACTCTGGCACAACTCTAGCACAACACTGACACAACTCTGCCACAACTCTGGGACAACTCTGGGACTACTCTGGCACAACTATGGCACCACTGTGGCACATTTCTGGCACAAATCTGGCACAACTCTGTCATTACTCTGGAATAACTCTGGCACAACTCTGGCACAACTGTGTCACAACTCTTGCACTACTCTGGCACAACTATAGCACAACTGTGCCACAACTCTGGCACAACTCTGGCACAACTCTCGAACAACTCTAGCACAACTTTAGCACAACTCAAGCTCAACACTGGCACAACTCTGTCATACCTCTGGCACACCTGTGGCACAACCCGGGCACAACTTTGGCACAACTCAGCCACAACTATGCCACAACCTGGCACAACTCTGCCAAAACTCTGCCACAACTCTGGCACAACTCTGCCACAACTCTGGCACAACTCTGGCACGACTCTGGCACTACTCTGGCACAACGTTGGTACAACTCTGGCATAAATCTGTCACAACTATGGCACAACTCTGGCATAACTCTGGCACAACTCTGGTAGAACTCTGGCACAACTCTAGCACAACACAGGGGCAAATGAAGCACAACTCTGGCACAACTCTGGCACTACTCTGGAACAACTCTGGCACAACTCTGGCACAACTGTGGCACCTCTCTGGCACAACTATGAGACAACTCTGGCACAACTCTGTCACAACTCTGGGACTACTCTACCACAACTATGGCAAAACTGTGGCTCAACTCTGGCACATATCTGGCACAACTCGGGAACAACTGTTGCACAACTCAAGCACATCTCTGGCACAACTCTGGCACAACTCTGACACAACTCTTGGACAACTCTGGGACAACTCTGGCACAACTCTAGCACAACTCTGGCACAACTCTGGCACAACTCTGGCACAACTCTGGCACAAATTTTTCACAACTGTGGCACAACTCTGGCACGACGTTAAGACCACTGTGGCACAACTCTGGCACAACTCTGGCATAACTCTGCCACACCTCTGAGACAACTCTGGCACAACTCTAGAACAATTCAAGCACAACGCTGGCACAGCCCTGGCACAACTCTGCCAAAACTCTGGGACAACTTTGGCACAAATCTGGCACAACTCTGGCACAACAGTGGCACACCTCTGGCAAAACTCTGGCACAACTGTCGCACAACTCTGGCACAACTCTAGCACAACTCTGGCATAACTCTGGCACAACTCTGGCACAACTCTGGCACAACTCTGGAAAACTCCAGCACAACTCTAAACAACTCTGGCACAACTCTGCCACAACTCTGGCACAACTCTGGAAAACTCCAGCACAACTCTAAACAACTCTGGCACAACTCTGCCACAACTCTGGCAGTACTCTGGCACAACTCTGGCACAACTCTGGCACAACTCTGGCACAACTCTGGCAAAACTCTGGCACAAATCTGGCATAACTCTGGCACAACTCTGGCATAACCCTAGCAAAACTCTGGCACAATTCTGGCACAACTCTGGCACAAATCTGGCTTAAATTTGGCACAACTGTGGCACAACTCGGGGTAAGATCCTGGCACAACTTTGGCACAACTCTGGCTCAACTCTGGCACAACTCGAAAACAACTCTGGCACAACTCGAAAACAACTCTGGCACAACTGTGGCAGAAAACTCTGGAACAACTCGGGCACTACTCTGGCACAACTCTGGCACAATTCTGGTACAACTCTGGCACAAGGCTGGCACAACTCTGGGACAACTCTGGCACAACTCTGGCACAACTCTGCCACAACTCTGAAACAACTCTGGGACAACTCTGGCACAACTCCGGCACAACTCTGGCACAACTCTGGCACATCTCTGGCACAACTCTGGCACAACTCTGGCACAACTCGAGCACAACTCAGGCACAACCCTGGCACAACTCTGGCACAACTCTGGCATAACTCTGGCACAACTCTGCCACAACTCTGGCACAACTCTGGCACAACTCTCGCACAACTTGGGCACAACTCTGGAAAAACGTTGGCGCAACTCTGGCACAACTCTGGCACAACTTTGGCACATGTATGGCAAAACTCCGGCACAATTCTGGCACAACTCAGGCACAACTCTGGCACAACTCTAGCACAACTCTGGCACAGCTCTGGCACAACTCTGGCATAACTTTGGCACAACTCTGGCACATATCGGGCACAACTCTACCACACCTCTGGCACAACTGTGGCACAACTCTTTCACAAGTCTAGCACTACTCTGGCACAACTCTGGCACAACTCTGGCACAGCTCTGGCACAACTCTGGCATAACTTTGGCACAACTCTGGCACATATCGGGCACAACTCTACCACACCTCTGGCACAACTGTGGCACAACTCTTTCACAAGTCTAGCACTACTCTGGCACAACTCTGGCACAACTCTGGCACAGCTCTGGCACAACTCTGGCATAACTTTGGCACAACTCTGGCACATATCGGGCACAACTCTACCACACCTCTGGCACAACTGTGGCACAACTCTTTCACAAGTCTAGCACTACTCTGGCACAACTCTGGCACAACTCTGGCACAACTCTGGCACAACTCTGGCACAACTCTGGGACAACTCTGGGACAACTCTGGCACAACTCTGGCACAACTCTGTCACAACTCTGGCACTACTCTGGCACAACTATGGCACAACTGTTACACAACTCTGGCAAACCTCTGGCACAACTCTCGCACAACTCTGCCACAACTGTGGCACAACTCTAGCTCAACTCTGGCATAACTCTGGCATTTCTCTGGCACAACTGTGGCACAACACTGGCACAACTCTGGCACCACTCTGGCACAATTCTGGCAAAACTATGGCACAACCCAGGCACAACTCTGCCACAACCCTGCTACAACTCTGCCACAACTTTGGCACAACTCTGGCACAACTCTGCCGCAACTCTGCCACAACTCTGGCAAAACTTTGGCACAACTCTGGCACAACTCTAGCACAACTTGGGTACAACTCTGGCAAAACTCTGGCACAACTCTGGCACAATTCTGGCACATTTTTGGCAGAATTCTGGTACAACTCTGGTACAACTCTGGCACAACTCTGGCACAACTTTGGCATAAATCTGGCACAACTCTGGAAAAACTCTGGCACAACTCTGGCACTACTCTGGCACAACTTTGGAAAACCTTTGCCACAACTCTGGCACAAACCTGGCACAACTCTGGCACAATTCTGGTCTAACTCAAGCACTACT
The DNA here is from genome assembly GCA_023375785.1 of Penium margaritaceum. NCBI lineage: Eukaryota > Viridiplantae > Streptophyta > Zygnematophyceae > Desmidiales > Peniaceae > Penium > Penium margaritaceum. Next base: position 177,849 of record SZWC01003799.1, read on the forward strand.
CTGCCACAACTGTTGCACAACTCTAGAACAACTCTGGCACAACTCTGGCACAACTCTGGCACAACTCTGGGCCAACTCTGCCACAACTCACGCACAACTCTGGCACAACTTTGCCACAACTCTGGCACAACTCTGGTACAACTCTGGCACAAATCTGGCACAGCTTGAACACAACTCTGGCACAACTCTGGCATGACTCTGGCACAACTCTGGCACAACTCTTGCACAACTCTGGCACAACTCTGGCACAACTCTCGCACACCTCTAGCACAACTCTGGCACAACTCTGGTACAACTCTGGCATATCTATGGCACCACTCTAGCACAACTCTAGCACAACTCTTTCACGACTCTGGCACAAATCTGGCACAACTCTGGCTCATCTCTGGCACAATCATAGCACAATCCTCGCACAACTCTGGTACAACTATGGTACTTCTTTGGCACAACTCTGGCACAGCTCTCGCACCACTCTGGCAGGATTTTGGCACACATCTGGCACAACTCTTGCACAACTCTGGCACATCTCTGGCACAACTCTGGCACAACTCTGGCACGACTCTAGCACACCTCTGGCACAACTCTGGCACAACTCTAGTACAACTCAGGCACAACGCTGGCACAACCCTGGCACAACTCTGTCAGAGCTCTGGGACAACTTTGGGACAAATCTGGCACAACTCTGGTAGAACTGTGGCACACCTCTGGCACAACTCTGGCACAAATCTATCACAACTCTAGCACAACTCAGGCACAACTCTGGCACAACTCTAGCACAACTCTGGCACAACTCGAGCACAACTCTGGCACAACTCTAGCACAACTGTGGCACAACTCGGTCACAACTCTGGCACTACTCTGGTACAGCTCTTGCACAACTCTGGCACAACTCTGGCACACCTTTGGCACAACTGTGGCACAACTCAGGCACAACTCTGGCACAACTCTAGCACAACTCTGGCACAACTCGAGCACAACTCTGGCACAACTCTAGCACAACTGTGGCACAACTCGGTCACAACTCTGGCACTACTCTGGTACAGCTCTTGCACAACTCTGGCACAACTCTGGCACACCTTTGGCACAACTGTGGCACAACTCAGGCACAACTCTGGCACAACTCTAGCACAACTCTGGCACAACTCGAGCACAACTCTGGCACAACTCTAGCACAACTGTGGCACAACTCGGTCACAACTCTGGCACTACTCTGGTACAGCTCTTGCACAACTCTGGCACAACTCTGGCACACCTTTGGCACAACTGTGGCACAACTCAGGCACAACTCTGGCACAACTCTAGCACAACTCTGGCACAACTCGAGCACAACTCTGGCACAACTCTAGCACAACTGTGGCACAACTCGGTCACAACTCTGGCACTACTCTGGTACAGCTCTTGCACAACTCTGGCACAACTCTGGCACACCTTTGGCACAACTGTGGCACAACTCAGGCACAACTCTGGCACAACTCTAGCACAACTCTGGCACAACTCGAGCACAACTCTGGCACAACTCTGGCACAACTCTAGCACAACTCTGGCACAACTCTGGCACAACTCTGGCATAACACTGGGACAACTCTGGCACAACTCAGGAACAACTCGGGCACAACTCTGGCACAACTCGAGCACAATTCTGGCACAACTCTAGCACAACTGTGGCACAACTCGGTCACAACTCTGGCACTACTCTGGTACAGCTCTTGCACAACTCTGGCACAACTCTGGCACAACTCTGGCACAACTCTCGCACAACTCTGGGACAACTGTGGCACAACTCTAGCTCAACTCTGGCACAACTCTGGCATTACTCTGGCACAACTGTGGCACAACACTGGCACAACTCTGGCACATCTCTGGCACAATTCTGAAAAACCTATGGCACAACCCTGGCACAACTCTGCCACAACTCTGCCACAACTCTGCCACAACTGAGGCACAACTCGGGCACAACTCTGCCACAACTCTGCCACAACTCTGGCACATCTTTGGCACAACTCTAGCAAAACTTGGGTACAACTCTGGCAAAACTCTGGCACAACTCTGGCACAATTCTGGCACAACTTTGGCAGAACTCTGGCACAACTCTGGCACAACTCTGGCACAAATCTGGCACAACTTTGGCATAACTCTGGCACAACTCTGGCAAAAGTCTGGCACAACTCTGGCACATCTCCGGCACAACTTTGAAAAACCTTTGCCACAACTCTGGCACAAATCTGGCACAACTCTGGCACAATTCTGGCATAACTCAATCACTACTCTGGCACAACTGTTGCACAACTCTAGCACAACTCTGGCACAACTCTGGCACAACTCTGGGCTAACTCTGGCACAACTCAGGCACAACTCTGGCACAACTTTGGCACAACTCTGGCACAACTCTGGTTCAACGCTGGCACAAATATGGCACAGCTCAAACACAACTCTAGCACAACTCTGGCATGACTCTGGCACAACTCTGGCACAACTCTTGCACAACTCTGGCACAACTCTGGCACAACTTTTGGACCACTTTGGCACAACACTGGCACAACTCTGGAGAAACTCTAGCACACCTCTAACACAACTCTGGCACAACTCTAGTACAACTCAGGCACAACGCTGGCACAACCCTGGCACAACTCTGGCAGAACTCTAGGACAACGTTGGCACAAATCTGGCACAACTCTGGCAGAACTGTAGCACACCTCTGGCACAACTCTGGCAGAAATCTGGCACAACTCTAGCACAACTCTGGGACAACTCTGGCACAACTCTGGCACAACTCTGGCACAACTCTAAGACAACTTTGGCACAACTCTGAAAAACTCTGGCACAACTCTGCCACAACTCTGGCACAACTCTGGGACAACTTTGGCACAACTCTGCCACAACTCTGGCACAACTCTGGCACAACTCTGGCACAACTCCGGCACAACTCTGGCACAACTCTGGCACAACTCTGCCACAACTCTGCCACAACTCTGGCACAACTCCCACACAACTCTGCCACAACTCTGAAACAACTCTGGCATAACTTTGGCACAACTCTGGCACAGCTCTAGCACAACTTCGGCACAACTCTGGCAAAACTCTGGCACAACTCTGGCACAACTCTGGCACAACTTTGGCATAACTCTGGCACAACTCTGCCACAACTCTGGCACAACTCCGGCACAGCTCTGCCACAACTTTGCCACAACTCTGGCACAACTTTGGAACAACTGTACCACAACTTGGGCACAACTCTGGCAAAACTCAGGCACAGCTCTTGCACAACTCTGGCACAACTTTGGCAGAACTCTGCCACAACTCTGGTACAACTCTGGCACAACTCTGGCACAACTCTGGCACAACTCTGGCACAAATCTTGCACAACTCTGGCAAAACTCTGGCACACGTTTGCCACAACTACGGCACAACTCGGGCACAACTCCGGCACTACTCTGGCACAACTCTGGCACAATTCTGGCAGAACTCTGGTACAACTTTGGCACAACGCTGTCACACCTCTTGCACTACTCTTGCACAACTATGGCACAACTGTTGCACAACTCTGGCACAACTCTGGCACAACTCTCGCACAACTCTGGCACAACTGTGGCACAACACTAGCTCAACTCTGGCACAACTCTGGTATAACTCTGGCACAACTCTGGCACAACTCTGGCACAACTCTGGCACAACTCTGGCACATCTCTGGCACAACTCTAGCACAACCCAGGCACAACTCTGGCACAACTCTGGCACAACTATGGGAAACCTCTGGCACAACTCTGCCACAACTCTGCCACAACTCTGGCACAACTCCAGCACAACTCTGCCACAACTCTGCCACAACTCTGGCATAACTTTGGCACTACTGTAGCACAACTCTAGCACAACGTGGGCACAACTCTGGCAAAACTCTGGCACAACCCGGGCACAACTCTGGCACAACTTTGACAGAACCCTGTCACAACTCTGGCACAACTCAGGCCCAATTCTGGCACAACTCTGACACAAATCTCGCACACGTTTGGCACAACTGTGGCACAACTCGGGCACAACTCTGGCACAACTCTGGCATAACTCTGACACAACTCTGGCACAACTCTGGCATAACTCTGGCACATCTCTGGCACAACTCTGGCACAACTCTAGCACAACTCTGGCACAACTCTGGCACAACTCTGGCACAACTTTGGCACAACTCTGGCACAACTCTGGCACAA